>QEPC01008772.1:675738-692828 GCA_003113815.1 Sphenodon punctatus | reverse complement strand
AATGTGTATATGCAGCCCCTGGGGGAGATCGTGAGAGGCTTCGGGGTGCAATGTCACCAATATGCTGATGATACTCAGCTGTACCTCTCGTTTTCAACTGACCCAGGTCCTGCTGTCTCGTTACTCTCCCAATGTTTGGAGGCCGTGGCGGATTGGATGCAGCAGAGCAGACTGAAGCTCAAACCCGATAAGACGGAGGTGATGGTGATGGGAAGGACGGGGGAGGTGCTGGCCCCCCTAGTGGGGGGGTTTCGCCCACCTGTTGCTCTTCAGGTTTGGAGTCTGGGGGTGGTTTTGGATTCGGGCCTCCGTCTGGATTGGCAGGTGGAGGCGGTGGCTAAAGCCGCCTTTCTCCAGCTGTATCTGGTACAGGAGCTTTGACCTTATGGGGGCTTCGACCTTACCTCTCCGGGCCCGATCTGGCCACTCTCATCCATGCCTTCATTACCTTGAGGCTAGACTACTGCAAAGCGCTCGCCGTGGGGCTTCCCTTGTTTCTGGTTCAGAGGCTGCAGCTAGTGCAGAATGCGGCAGCCTGTCTCCTGACGGGGACGGGGCGGGTGAGCACATAACACCAGTGCTCCGTGCTCTGCACTGGCTGTCTATAGTGTACTGAGCCAGATTCAAGGTGTTAGTATTGATTTACAAAGCCCTGCACGGTCTGGGCCCCTCATATCTTGGGGACCGCCTCACCCTCCGCACCTCAGAGCGATCCCTTCGGTCCACCGGGGGCACCTTTCTGGAGGTCCCCCGTGTAAGATGGGGAGGCACAATGGAGGGGGCATTCTCGGTGGCCGGGCCGTGTTTGTGGAACTTCCTCCTGGAGGAGGCTCACCTGGCCCCGGGCCTGTTGGCCTTTCAACGTATCTGTAAGACGTGGCTGTTCGCCCAGAGCTTCGGAGTGGACGGTGCAGGGGTGGGTTAATTTTTGTGGAAGGTGTTTTAAATTTGTTTTAATTATTTATTTATTCGCTAGATTTTTACCCCGGCCCTCCTAAAAACAGCTCGGGGCAGCTTCCAAGAATAAAATAGTACATATAAAACACTTTAAAACATATCAAAAATACAATTTCAAGTGTTAAAACAGGGCCTGGGAACTCACTAACAATAAATAGGGTACGGGAGATAAAACCCTCTAACCCACCCTTCCCCAAAGGCCTGGGCGAACAGCCAGGTTTTACAACTTCGCGGGGGGCGGCATCCGTGTATACGGTCAGCGATGGGTGGGGGTATGGGTGTCCACTCGGTGTTCGCCCACATGAACACTGAGTGGGATGAGTGGGGGTGTGTGCACACTCCCGCACAACACCCATCGCACACCCATTTCCACCCACCTTCATCCACAGAGCCCTCCGGAAAACTGGAGGAGGCTCTGTGAGCAGAGGTGAGTGAAGATGGGTGTACGTGTGTGTGTGTGTGTGTGTGTGTGTGTGTGTGTGTGTGTCCGTGTAAACGGACGCACACCCACTTCCACCCACCGCAACAAAAACATGCATACACCCCCACTGCAGCAAAAGCATGCAACCACCACCACCCCCGTCTGTAAAATGGCCCACTGTTCATGGAAACTGTCTTGGGGTCTGTCACGGGGGGGGGAAGGAGGACAGAGGAGAACTGCACACACTCACACGTAAACTCCAACCGTATGCTCTGCAGGGAAATCTTAGGAGAAAATGCCTGTCAGGATACTATTGTTGCCCTATGGGTCTCAGCGAGACCAGGCCTCTGTCATCATAGGGTGCAGAGATCACAACAAAGAGTATGGACTCAGGCCACACACAGTCACTCCACTCACTCACACTCTCACCAGTGGGGAGGGGGAGAGCAGATGTTGGGCATGTTGGGGGAAGGAGGGCAGGAACCAGGTCAGGGGAAGAGTGGGCCAGGACTTTCATACAACAGGGGATAAGGCAGGGAAACTCGGGAAGGGGGAGAAGTTTTGCATACTGTTCACCCAGCACGCACACACATGCGCACACACACAATGATAGGGAAGGAACACAAGGAATACAGTCAAAACACACTCTAGAGTTTACAATACGCAAGGAGCAAGACAAAATGCACTGAGCTTTTTTTTTTAGCCAGCTTCTCAGCTCTGGTGATTATCAGTGCTGTGTGTCTCCCAGCACCGGGATTTATACTCATGGCCCTGCCCCTTTTCGTGCTTGGAGCTGTGCAGAGCGCCGCACAGGCTCAGGCAATGGCCTCACGTCCTGTGAGGTCAGAGGCTGGGGCTCTGCGCTATCAGCGCCAGAGCGGGTTGCCTCAGCAACCAGATGCTGTGATGGGGCATCCAGTGCCACAGCGTCTAACAGCAGCACTGTGGCTTGAGCTGGAGCGGGGAGGGAGGGCTGTCGCCGTGCCCGGAACTCCAGAAATCTTCCCCCTGTGGCGTCCAGCACCGTTACAACTGACAGGCTCCCAAGGGGAATACATGCTTTTATATTAAACACAACACGCTGTGCAGGCCTCTTGGTGTGTGTGTCCTTTAAAGGTAGTAGTCTTTGCATGTTTTTTCCTTGCAGATATTTTGACGGTCCCAATTCTGCAATCTCCTCTGTGCAGGCAGAGCCCTGTGGGCAGTGTCAGCTTTCCAGGGAAAGTCTCACTGGAAGTTTCACTGGAAGGGTCTCTAGAAGTGTGGGACTAGTGTGGGTACAAAGCAAGTTTATTTGCCTGGATTTGTTCCTAAATTTTCCTGTGGATGTTCAGCATTCAGTAATTCATTTAATATTTAGTAGTATATTGATTACTTCATTTTTTCATATACTGAGAAGTTCTTTGAAAGTTCTGTATTGGTTCTGTATGTCTCCAGTTTTGTTAGTGTCTGAGCTAGAATTAAATGCCCATAGTGACACCACAGCTCTAGCAGTTCATAACATTTAATAGCCCTAAGCATTTAATAACCATGAGTTCATCTTCACACTATTACTCCAGTCAGAATGAGGGGGAGAAGTAAAACTCAAAAAGAGTTAGGCCCTGATTCAAGGTCCACATGTGTGGACTAAACCTACACATCCTGTGCATGTGCATGGTGCCCCAGGCAAAGTTGTCTGCTTCGCACTCCCCCCACCACCCGGCAGATGGAGAGGCAGGGTTGCAGTGGTGGATGCACATGGTTGTGAGGATGGGGTGGGGAAAGGGAAGGAATCTCACCCACTCTGGTGTCGCTAGGCAGAAGAGCACTTGATAAAAGGTCCCTCAGGGTCTTATAGAGGCTGGTGGGTGTATCCTGAGCCAAAGATCATCATTGGGAGCGGTGGTACCAGGTGCAGCGCCTTTCTTCTCCCACACTGCAGACTACAATCACCCACAAGTCTCGTACCTATGCTCCTGGTGTGTGTGTGCGCGACGGTGAAGAAAGGAGAAGTTGGGGGACCAGGGCTGAGGAAGGGAATACACATGCACACTCGGAGGACCCAGGAGGTGAACCACACAATCCCTAAATGATGACAGTTGCCCCTCGTCCCCCTACCCACCACCAAACAGTATCAATCCCACCAAGCACTCTCCTGATCACACTCACGTTTACACAAGCACCCACTCTACACTCTTCTCTCAGTTCTACTCGCAATACCCCCCCACATGATCCACAGCAATGTAACGCACTCCAGGGCCTGTGTCTCAGGCGAAAGCTCTGATTACCGGCAAGGAAGGTAGGGCCGTGCTGCCCTTAAGCACTCCCCCAGACGCCCACGCAGGCGCTCCAAGCGCTGGAGCGGAGCCAGCAGCGTGATCCCGCCTCTGCTTGTGGAGGCATGCTTCACCAGCCCTTGTGGCGGTGCTGCACCACCCGCGTCCACTGCCGTGGCGATGGGGATGTGAAGATGCGCCGGTGGTATGTAGAAAGGTCACAGGGGCCTCCCCCATGGCCCCATTGGCCCTCCCCTCGGCGCACGCCCCTTATGGGGGCGTGTCCGAGAAGGAAGGGCCGCGTGAGCCCTGACGGTAGGGTATGTTTGGTCTGCATATGTATATGGACCTTGGTCGGGGCCTAAATTTATTACACATGGTCCCACAGGAAGTCTTTGACAGAGCTGGGAATTGAAACTAGATGATTTTTTCCAAGCAGTTTTGACCCCACTTTGGCATTTATGTATAATCTTGTGACCTGAGACAACAAAGGCTTGCAAAGTATATGAAATATCATGAGCTCATAACTGTGGCCGGGTGTAGCTTACCCGGAATGCCTCCTGCCATGATGGGTAGCCATGGCAGCCAATGAGGCACAGTCATGGCTACTGACCATGGCAGCGCCTGGACTGGGTTGGCCGAGTGGAAACAGACATGGTAGCCTGCTTTGGCCTGCTGTGACCCGGTCAGGCAAGCCTTAGTCTTGGCTGCGACCTTGGAAAATCTCTGAGGTCACAGCATGGGCTAGCTGCCAACATGGCCTGGGGCAACCCTGGGCCCGTACCTGGTGGCATATGCTTACATAAGCACATGGTGTTGGCCGCCAACACCTGGCAGCATGCCACTAGGTCCTAGGCCAAAATTGCATCTGTTTTTACCCAAAGTGGCTTGATCACAGTGTCTGTCATTTTTAAATTTTCCACAGTAGTCTAATATATCCTGATTTTGGCATTTTATCCCATGTTGCAAGAAATAGTTTCTCATTTAAGTGGTTCTTCTGAACTCGATGAGGTAATATACTTGTAAAAATAATGTGTGCAATAAGTATGTATGGATGGTGGAAGAACTAGTCATTTAGTCACTTACGATTATTATAAATGGTTTGTTTTATTTTTAAAGGTATAGGTAACCTTTAAAGTATTAAGGTTTATAACAGATTTGTTTAAACAGCAATGTGTCTCATTTGTTGTAGATTGAGACAAAAACCATGCTGCTGTTATACATTTTTGGCTCAAGTCGCACCTTTCTGTCAACTCAGATTATCTCTGCTACTGGATACTGATATTGTGTGGGGTAGGTTAGGAATGTCGCTTCACTTTTACAGTTGGAAAGCAAATGGATAAATGGAATAGCAAGTTAGGCTAACATGACAAAGCCCTTTGCACCTGCTATGATGGCCTGGGAAAATGCAACCACACTAGATTTGTCTCTTTCTAAAAAGATTGAAGGCTTTAACCTTGTAATAGGTGGATACTGGAAGAAAATAAATCTGTGATATGAGAGAGGCATATTGAACCCTCCACAAAGCTTCCAAAAATGCTTAGTACAAGTTATTAATAGGGACTGCAGACTGTTTTGCATAAGTCCGAAACGCAGCCTGCAAAGTCGATGGAGTCACTCATCCCTCAGAAGAGGGCCTCGACGTTTTGTTGTTTTCAGGACTAACCCACTGAGTGGCAGAAGAGACACATTCACTCACTCAAAGGGTATTTTCAGACTCTTGGCCCTGTCACGAAAACAATAAATTCATCCCGCGCCAGGATGACCCCATAACGCCCTAACAGACGTGCCGGGGGATCCTGGCGTGGAATCAGGGAGGGGTCGGGGCTGCGTGGCACAAGGTGCGGCCGCACGGCCCCGCCCCCTCCACGCTCCCCGCCGCCCGCCCTCTGGGGAGGCGGGCGGCCACTGTGGCCAATGTGGCCACAGTGCTCGCCCGATTCGGCCACAGGCCGGAATCCCTGCGGGGATTCCTGGCCGTGGCCGCCTTCCAGAAGTGACGGCGGGGTTCATCATGGCGAGGAATCGCCTTCGCCACGCGAGCACTGCCGGTTCCGTCGCTTCGGCCGCTCGCGTGGCGAAAGTGATTCCCGCCGTGGTAACATCTGGGGGGGAACATCCGTTCCCCACAACAGATGTTCCATGATTGCAGCCACCACAAGGAATTGACTGGTTGACTGTGATCTTGTAACGTCTGAAAATACCCATAGTCAGCTGTAGAGGAATGAACTGCACAAATTAGTGTGGTCAAGGAAGCAATTTGATCTTTGAACTTTACATTAGAATAGGTGTTTATAGAAAAAAATGGAAGTCCTAGTTAAGGACTTTCTGACTGCATAGCGTTCTGTAACAATCGAGGGGACAATCACCCGTGGGTACTAGTGATCTCTCAAAACAGGGACATTTCACTCTGAGTCTTGTAGTGATGTTTGCAAAACTCTTGTTACTTAAAACATCAGATAAGAATATCAGCAATAATCAAGTTGCTCTTGTCAAACCAATCCCTCCCATGAGAGGACTCAGAGGAAGAGGGCTATGATGATCTGCTGCATTCGCTGTTAATGAAGAGAGGATATTTGACATTTGCAATGTAATTTTTTTTCCCAACTACCCTGCAAAAGTAATTTATTAAAAATCTTCCAGAGCATTTGCCTTCTGATAGTTACAGCTTTAGGTGATTTTATCTATTCTAGGTAGAGCCTTTTTTATAGACTTGTATGTTTTTTTCTTGTACTTAGAAGAAACTATTTATAGACAAGGAAAAAATAAATTGTTGTACATAATCATTGTTAAAGATTTTTGTCCTGTTAGCTGTGAGAGCTTTTATATTGGGTTCTATTCATACAAAATCCCATCAAAACATCATTGTAATTTAGCGATTTCTTGCCTTGTAAATTATTTATTTCTTGTCTTAAAGGGGAATCCTGAACACATGCATCTCAACATATTCACTTTCTGTAGGTTTCTATCAATAGTTGCAGGTTCTTAAACAAGGAAAATAATAAATAATTTCGATGTGTAGTTAAAAATCCAGTATTTCTTTTCCTGAGCCCACATCACCTATTGTTGATTCACATTTTAAACTGCAAGACTAACTTTTCATGTCTAGTAAGGATGTAATCTGCTGTCTTTAAATCATACTTACCTGAAATCTTTCTCCATTCCACGTGAGGTGGTATGGTCCTGTCTATAACAAAGAGGTCCTTGAAATCAGTACTCATTTCAGTTTTACTTTGCTTTCCTTCCCTAGCTCTCCTCCACATACTTCCCACTTTTCACTTAATTCTTTTGCATTCCCCATGGCTAGAGACTAACCAAAGAATATCATGCCTGGAAAGGTTAATTCCATTGAATAATATTGAGTTACCTCTTACAAATAAAAAACAAACTTGCTGTCTGCAGGACATGAGGCATTTGAAACTTGACATTTGGTTTTGTACTCCTGATGGAAAGTCGAGTCCCTTAAATCCAGGTATCAACCTAAGCTAATATTGAAGGTTTGACTTCTCTCACACACTTCAGTTTCACACCAGTGCAAGTCCATGGACCTCAGTGGAGCTATCTTTAAATTATACCTGTATAAGAGAGATCAAAATTGGGTTCCTAATCCCAAGACATAATAATTGAGAGAGTAAATCTTTTTCCAAATAAATAACTAAAATTCATTCTAAATAATGTGCCGCTTACATCAGGTGTAAAAACCACGTATTACTTAGGGCAAAATAAATACAATTTTAAAACTTAGCTTTGCCAAAAGGACCAATTATTTTGTTGATCCCATTTTTTCTGTGTTCACCTGCTGATTCTTCAGAGGAATTTGATTTTCAGAAGAGGTGTGCTCAGTACTTTCTGTAAATACACTTAAAGGTGTATCCAGAAAGGGAGACATGCAAAATCACTATGGGTGGGACCCAGGGCCTAATTTCAGTTTTGGTTTTCTTTCAGTTTGGGATCCCTGAATTTTGGAAGTGGCTCAGTTCCCGATTCTCTTTCCCACTGGAGTCAATTTCCCATTGACTTCAGTGGGAAAGAGAACCAAGAACTGGAAGGGAACAGGGCGAGCTGTCCCTAATCCCCACTACCCCCATTCCCTGGGTCCCAGTCCCAGCCTCAGAGGGTATGGGAAGGGATCCATGTCCCTAACCCCCCACCCCCAGGGCCTCGCTTTCCCCCCAACCACTAGGGCCCTGCACTTACTGCTGCCATTTGGGTCCAGAGGATGGGGGTGAGGAGAGACTGCTGGCTCCACTGCTGACAGTCTGGCCTCCTCTGCTTTTGGGTTTTGGTGGTGGCAGGAGCTGGCTCTGCTGCAGGGCAGCGGAGAAGGCCTGGCTGCCTGGTAGTGGAGCCTGCTCTGCCACCTGACAGGGGAGCAGGCCCATCTGCCCAACAGCAGAGCTGTATCTGTTGCCAGGTGACTGGGCCTACTACCCTGCTGGGTTGTGGAGATGGCTCACTGCTGTTGCCCCACAACTGAGAAGGCCCGGCGGCCTGGCAACAGAGCCAGCTCTTCAACCGGGCAGGGGAGTAGACCTGGCCACCTGGCAGTGGATCCAGGCAGCTGAGCCTTCTCTCTTGCCAGGTGGCCAAGCCGTAGCGGTGAAGGCTTCATTCTTCTCCTACAGTCCATGTTCATGTGGAAACACTGCCAGAGCGGCAGCACACATGCACAAAATGGCCACCTTTTCCAAAATAGCACTTGGAGCATCAGCGCCATTTTAGAAGAGGGAAGTCATTCTGCGCATGCATGGAAATTACTTTGGAAGTGTTTCCTCATGGACCTGGACTGGAGCAGGAGACTGAGGCCTTCACCGCTGTTGCTTCACCGTCTGGCAGGGGAGAAGGCGCGGTTGGATCCACTACCAGTGGCCAGGCTTCCTCGTTGCTTGCAGGAGCCAGCTCCACTGCTGGGAAGCCAGACAAGGAGGCTACAAAGGTTCACGTCTGTTGTGGTTAGAGCTGAACTGATTATTCACTGTAATGCTTTTTCCGTTGGAAGTAGACGATTCACTGCCTTTTTGTGCGGTACAAAAACTGAATGCTTTCTCGCTGCTTTCATCAGCATCCATTTGGAAATGCCTTTGTTAGGAACCTGATCAACCAGAGGGGGCTGGACCCCATCAATAAGAGGAGACCCAATCCCCTCCAGGGCACAAGACTGGCCGACCATTTTGTTTGGTACTTTGTGTACTTCTGCTTTGATTGTACTTTTTCTGCTACTTTGGTTGTTACCTTTGTCTTTTATATAATGCCTTTAAATTGTAAATGACAAAACAGAAGATGGAAAGTGATGGAAATTGCCAAAAACGATTTAAAAAATGAGGAAAGTGCAAGAATTCGTCATCAGGATTTATGCAGATTCCTGTGGCGTGTTGCGAACTCCCCAGTTTTATTTCTCAACAGGACAATACAGGGTTTCTTTGTGCTTCTTATCCCTAGAAGAACATCTCCCATTGTCTGCCCAATTCATCCTCCCCCAGCCTGATTCTAAAGCCTTGTGATTTTCTCCCCTATTTCTTTCCTCCCATTCCCTCTCCATTCTCTCCCTCATCCCATCCTCCCAAGTTAGAGTGG
This sequence comes from Sphenodon punctatus, assembly GCA_003113815.1. Taxonomy (NCBI): domain Eukaryota; kingdom Metazoa; phylum Chordata; class Lepidosauria; order Sphenodontia; family Sphenodontidae; genus Sphenodon; species Sphenodon punctatus. The sequence goes on along the minus strand of QEPC01008772.1, from coordinate 683,621 downwards.
GCACATGGACACAGAAGATGGGAGCAGCTCATCCCGAATTAACTGCAAAAAACACACACATGACGGGGCTTGACTTTCCCTAAATCAGCTGGCTGGACCTAGCTGTTGTTGCTTGGATGTGTGTTCTCTAAGGTATCAAGGGGCTGGATCACAGGACAGGGATATATGCACACTACCAAGCTGTTGCTGCTCTCACCTTTGTTTTAGACTTGTTTTTTTCATCAAATTTTTTTTTTTTTAAATTATTTATTTATTTATTTATTTATTTATTTATTTATTTATATTTGTATCCAGCCCTTCCCTGAAGGCTTAGGGAGGCTCATAAAAAATCATAAAATACAATATAAAACATTTAAAATACAATCCCCCCCCAAGACCCAACCCACTCCCACCCTCCAAAATCTTCCCACCTAATCCCTCCCTATCCCCCAACCCATCCTCCCCCTTAAATAAGCTTTCCCCTCCCCCAATTCAATCCCTGTTACCAGAAGCCTGATGGTACAAAATAGTCTTACATTGCCTCCGGAAGGCCACCAGGCTTGAACACAGTCAAACCTCCTGGGGGAGGGAGTTTCTCAGCAAAGGTGCGATGGCTGAGAATGCTCCCCTCATAGTCAAGACCCGGCGAAAAACTGGAGTCTCAAGGAAGGCGCCCCAGCCGATCGCAGAGGCCGTGACAGGATGTGGGGAGCCAGGTGACCCCTCAGACAGAGGAGGTCTGGGCTGTTTAGGGTTTTAAAGGTCATCACCAGCACCTTGAAGTGGGCCCGGAAGACTGTCGTCAGCCAGTGCAGCAAATGGAGCACTGGTATTATGTGCCTGTGGTAACACATCTCTGTAAGGAGGCAAGCTGCCACATTCTGCACCAGCTGCAGCCTCTGAACAGTCACCAAGGGCAGACCCACGTAGAACAGTTTACAGTAGTCCAGCCTCAAGGTGATGAAAGCATGGACGACAGTAGCCAGATCCGAGTCTGAAAGAAAAGGCCACAGCCTCCTCACCAGATGATGTTGGTGAAAAGCGCTCCTGGCCACCACCACAACCTGGCAATCCAGGTGCAGCAGAGTATCCAGAAGCACTCCAAGGCTGCGAACCTGATAAACCAGAGGGGGCCGGACCCCATCAATAAGAGGAGTCCCAATCCTCTCCAGGGCACAGGACTGGCTGACCATTATCTCCTCAGTCTTGTCAAAATTCAGCTTCAGTCGACTCGCCCTCATCCAGTCGCCCGACTGCTGGACCTGGGTCTGACAAAAAGGAGAGGTAGAGCTGGGTGTCATCAGCATACTGATGACTCTATACCGCAAACCTCTGAATGACCTTGCCCAGCGCCTGCATATAGACATTGAACAAGAGGGGGGACAGAATGAAACTCTGTGGAGCCCACAAGGGAGATCCCGAGGAGAGGATGAGCAATTGCCCAACACCACCCACTGACACCACCTAGCTAAGAAAGAATGGAACTAGTTAAGAGCAGTCCTGTGCACTCCAGCCAGGTCCCGCAGGCAAGTCAGCGCAACACTTCATGATCAACAGTATTAAAAGCTCCTGAAAGATCTAATAAAATCAACAGGGTAGAATTTCCCCGGTCTAAATCTCAGTGAAGGTCATTGACCAAGGCCACAAGCGCAGTCTCGATGCCATGCCCAGGATGGAAGTCAGACTGTGAAGAATCCGATATGATCCAGATGCGCCTGCAGCTGACGAGCCACCGCCCGTTCAATAACCTTCCCTAAAAAGGGAAGGTTAGAGACAGGCCGATAACTGGCAGGGGAATCAACATCCAGTGATGGCTTCTTAAGCAGAGGCTGAACAGTTGCCGCCTTAAGGAAGCTCAGCACTCTGCCCTCCTGAAGGGAGACAATCATCCCAGCCAGCAACAGCTCCAACGTGTTCTTGGCTGGCTTTCACGATCCAGGACAGGCATGGATCTAATTCACAACTTGTGGTTCGCACACACCCCGGCACCTCCTCCACTTTGATGGGTGACAACAACTGAAACCAATCTCCTCCGAAAGGACAAGGCTGGGCTTCCATAACTCCCAGCTCTGACTCTGTGCCAGAAATAGTTGCACCAAGGTCGTGGTGAATACGAGTGATTTTATCTGTGAAGTAGTCAATAAAAATATCACAGCAGGCACTGGACCATTCCAATTCCTGACGGAGACAGGGTGGACTGACCAAATCCCTCACCACCTAGAAAAGCTCCACCCAACATGACGATAATGTGTTTCCAAAAATTCCCATGAAATACCAACTACAGCAAAAACTAAAGTATATCAAATATGAAATACTGTAATATTTTGTGCGTATTTCAAATAAGTAGTACAATTTACATTTTATTTGAAATACAAATTTCAAACACATGTATTAAGTGACTTGTATTTTTAATTTTTTACCCAGGTGAAAGAACTCTGCAACTGCTTGGAACTTGGTAACCTCATTTACCAAAGGAGCGACATAGTAATCAAAATACATGATACAAAATACAACCAACCTCTTTCTCAATGTGCTGTTGCATTCAATTTGCTTAGTTTGCTTTTCTTAGCTTCATTACCTGATGGCATTGGTGAGTCTATTGAAACTACATGAGATTTTAAAAAATCAATAACTTAAGCATTAAAATTGTTTCACTTCTTTGGAAAAATATTACAGCTCCCTGTTTTGCATGCTCATGTAGGAGATAATAGATCCTGATGATGTTATGCACATTTGCTTTCATCTACACATGCTACATAACTCATATTACATTATCACCATTATCTCCTATTAGAGCTTGCAGTGGCAGGGACAATTGCTTCAATAAGGCACTTTACTAGAAATATCTTTTCATATGAAGCACACTGAGCAATAACATTTTTGTTTTATTTATTGTACATTTCTGCAAGCATCCAACAGAATAAACAATGAGATTACACATTTCTGCTACTCCCCGGTAACAATGAAATACTAGCCACCTGCAGCTACTTATTAAGGGGAATGAAATTACATACAGTACCTCGAATATCTCAAATAATAACAAGCATTGGTGACTACTCAAATGCACCATGAAAGCCATCCTGAGATTAAATGGCCATTTAGCCTAGAATGGAGCATGTGTGAGAATCACTGTTAAATTTTCTCACCATTTGCCATAGGCAACACATTGCCAATTTATGAATGGAGAGACTGAGTCAATTATGGTTCCTTACTCCTTGCTAATACAGAAAGACAGATTGACTGACAGGCAGGCTATAAGGGCATTTGCCTGTCTTATTTTCTAAGTAAGATTCAGTGCTACAGTTTGTTTTATTAGGAGGGTCAGAAATAGTAAATGGTATTCAATCCAAATCCCGTTGGCCAACAGATTGTGTTTGTTAGATGAAGAAATCATTCTTTGGTAGGAAAGGGAGATAAATGTGTACGTGTAACTCTAGAAAATCATAGTATAACGCACATTTTTAAAACCATTAGGCCCAACCATTTTTTTTTTATCTAGATGTATTGAGGGCAGTCTTAAGAATTTCAGAGACCATGAATACAGTGTTGACTGGTGGTCTCTCCCATGGGAAATAAGTCTGAACTATTTTTAGTCATTTTTCTGGCAATTCAAAACATCCGAATTTTACATGTGTACAGCATACCTGCATAATAAGGCTTGCTTCTTGAGCAGAGTCCAATCTGATACTACATTGTCTGTTAAAATACTCCCCCTCTTTCCCCACCCCCCTGGGCCAGGCCCTGATCCAACATATCACTTAGCTCATGGGACTATTTGCATACTTAAAGTTGAGCATGTGCTTATGTCCTTCTCTGAATCCAGGCCATAACTGTTGTGTAGCGTGGCTGTGTGGAACTGCTATTTTTAACCTTAAGATGTGTGTTTCAGGGGTGAATATGAATAATTTGCTTTCTATACACGTCCGTTTGAAAGGTGCTACATCGTCTATTAGTATGATTACTTATATGATTTGTACATGCTTTTGGACTGCTTGTCTATTGGAGCATCTTTATATGTATCTCCCTTTGTGCACTTTCCTAGCGTCATTGAAATTCTGAAAAATACACTCATCCATGATACTTCGATGTCTCTTTTCTGGACATTTTCAGTTAAATTACAGTGGCCATCATTTCAGAAATATTTTGGACTGGTTGTCAATACGTATCTTAGGAGATGCACTTCATTTCCCAAAGCCTTACAGTGTGCATTGTTAATGGATGGAATATGGTCAGAGATGCTCATCACGTGGGTCCCAATTATTTCTGCCACTTATTTCACCAACTCTCTTTTGTGTAGAAATCTGTAAAGAGAAATAAACACCATGGAATTCGCGGTTTTTGGTTTATCTTTTTTAATTATTAAAAATAGTGAGTTGAGGACAATGATTTGAAGACGTTTTGCAACAGCAAGCCCTAAATTTAAGTGAATTAAATAGAGTCCATTGTTCTGTAAGTGGAAATTTCTAGAGCATCAATACTTTGTGCCAGGAACTCTAGCCTGAATTACTGGCTAAGAACGTATGGCTTTAATTTAGCTTAGTTTCAACTTTAATTTAAACACTTTACATTTTTATCAATGGTGAAGTGTTTTAAAGGGAGTGGGAGCGCGCTCTCTTTCTATTGTATTTATTTTTCAAGATTAAAGACTTTGCCATTTATACTGACCTGGGTTTGCCAGTGTGTTCTTGTGGGTGTGTTACAGCCGTTCTATTGGAAATGTATTATGGATGGTTCTGTATAGCCTCAAAGTCTGGATGTTTTTCTAAAAGTGTTCTCAGTTTTAATGAGGGTTTGCACTTGTCCATTCTATTGCATGATTATCTCCCTTCATCGTCACTCTATCAGACTAATATGTAAGGGCATCATTTGTTTTTCATTTTAAAGATCAGTTCTGATTACTTCCAGCAGTATTTTCCTTCACAACAAGCAGCTTGCACTCATTCTGTATGAATATTCTACCTCCCTGAAACTAGCTGTAATGCTTCATCCTTTACTACTAACTGAAATTTTCTTTTCTGCCACTTCAAAACTTGGAGCCTGAAATTACATCTTCTGAAATGTTACTAGTCATGCTCGCTCAATGTGGATATGTTTTGCATTGTGTTATTCAGCAAAGCCATGTGTCATTGTCTTTTTGTAGTCTCCATCTGCTTATAAAATCCCTCATTTTTTCAACTGATTCCATAAGAATGAGCCTGTGGCTGGGGGGAGGCACAAGATGGCGTACAGACTATAGACGATTACAAAATGGCCGCTGACTGAATACAAGACAGCCTCCACAGGAAGTACAACTGTTTGGGGGCGTGGCTACAGGTATAAAAGGGAGCTCGCCCTAGGAAGCAGGGCAGTCTGCTCTTGCACACCAAGAAGAGCACATGTCGACTAGAGGCTGCCTGGAAGCCTCCTGAAGGAAGGAAACTTCACAACCCAGGATGGGGAATGTGAGTTAGAGATAGAGCCAGCCAGTGCATATCTGCCTAGGCTAAGTCTCTTATGTTATACACTATCGTTGATATATTGAAACTGGCCAGAGGTTTGGTGCCTGGACTAAGGAGAGATTGTTATAAATAAACTGTGTTGATGGTGATCCCCTTGAGGGAAAGTGTAATCTGGGCTTGATCCTGTAAATACTTGTGGCCAGACAGGCCAAACTCTACTACAGAGCCATATACAAGTATCATTATAATATGCTGATTTTTGTTTTGTTTTTGTGGTTCCCCATTAAATAAACATGGGCAAATAATTTGGATCTCATAATCTGACAAACAATGAAGTCCTTTCAGTCTTATGTGTGGGAATGATCTAAACCTTCTCAAAGAACTAACATTGAGAGTAAGGATGGCAGAGCCCAGAGGAGCTAGCGGTTCTGAAAGTCCGACAAAGGGCGTTTTTACACATTACCGCTTTTCCTCGGACTTCAAAAGTCTGTGTTCTGAAAACTCCTACGGGGGGTGGGGGTTAGATGCTTACCCTCTGACTGGAAATTGCCTGGGTGCCATTGTAAATAGTGCTGCTACGCAACTCGCACTTGTTCTGAGACCTGGACTTGTGAGATGTTGGCTATCAGGGTTTTACAAGTCTGGGTCTCAAAACATCCAGGGATTGCGGAACACTGCTGTTTTTACAATGGTTGCTGGGCAACGTCCAGTCATGGGGTGAGCATCTAAAGCCCCCACCCCATGGGAATTTGCCAAGCCCAGACTTTTGAAGTCCGGGGAAACGTAGCAATGTGTAAAAACACCCAATATTTTCCCCAGTTATTCTGAATATCACAAAATGGGTATCAGTTTTGTGAATTCCTTTTTTCCCTATAATTAAATCCATGCTCATTTTCACAAGAATTCAAGTAAAATACATTTTGTCTGCATAAAGGGAAGCTTGTGATACAAAAATAACTTTGAATGCTGCTTATCCTTCTCTTTTGAAACGTAACTAAAGAGTCCAAGCAGCACTCTGAAAGATGGCAAAGGGGCTAATTACTGGCCTGCCAAGTAACATTACAACATGAGTTTAAGTAAATATGAATGAAGTGGCACATCCACCGAACACACTGAAGAAGAAAAAGTTCTCTAGTAGTGTATAGTTGCCAGCCATGACCTCACTAGTAAAGGTTGTCTTACATGAAAGTAGGATGAAAAAGTGATTTCCATCTCTGCGGTGACGGTATTTCTCAGCAAAGATATTAATTGGTTCATCCCTCTGGTTAAAGGCTGATAGCGAGGTGTATCGCCAAAGTAACAAAGGCAGTTTCTGATATAGGTCAGAGGTTCTGGGCCATTGGTACTTGGATCAGAATCAAATCGTGGGCAAAATTTTGAAAGTTGATTCTGGGATGATTTCCCCAGCCATGTGCTATTCTCTACAGCCTCTTTTTTAAATTATTTTTTATTCATGTAAAATTTATATCCCGCCCCTCCTGCCGACCGGGTAGCCTGGGGTGGTGAGCAACCAATAATCAATAAAACAAATTTTTAAAATTAAAACAATTTAAAAATACAATATGCTGTGGAAAGACCTTCCACATCAATCGCCAAAAGCCTGATGGACAAGTTACGTCTTACATACACGCAGAAATAGCAGGAGAGTGGGAGCCAACCGAGCCTCCTCCAGGAGCGAATTCCACAGCACAGGGGCGGCTACCGAAAAAAATCTAACATCGGTGGCCACCCGCCTCGCCTGGGGAACCTCCAAAAAGGTTCCCACGGATGATCTCAAGGGTCACACGGGCACATGGGGAGTGAGGCGGTCCCGCAGATGAGCAAGGCCCAGGCCGTGAAGGGCTTTGAAGGTTAAAACCAACACCTTGAACCTGGCCAGGTGCTTTATAGGCAGCCAGTGCAGAGCCCGGAGCACTGGTGTCATGTGCGACCTGCCCCCGTAAGGAGATGGGCCGCGGCATTCTGCACCAGCTGCAGCCTCCGGACCAGCTTATCGAACAACCCCACGTAGAGCGCATTGCAGTAATCCTTCCTCGAGGTGATGAAGGCATGGATGACATTAGCGAGATCGGAGTCTGAGAGATACGGCTGAAGCTGCCCGACAAGATGTAACTGCTGAAATGCATTCACCGCCACAGCTACAACCTGACATTCCAGACTGAGCCGCGAATCAAGGAGCACACCCAGACTCCGCACTTGGGAGACCATGGGAGGGCGAAACCCCCCACCCCCCACAAAGGAGATTCAACCACCTCCAGGTGCCCCAAGCCCTCGCCCACCAACATCACCTCCATCTTGTCAGGATTCACTTGCAGATGGCTTGACCTCATCCAAGCCCCCACAGCTAACAGGCACTGGGAAAATAAGGAGACTGCATGGCCTGGGTCGATGGAAAAGGAGAGGTAGAGCTGAGTGTCATCAGCATACTGATGACACTGCATGCCCTGAAACCCCCTCACGATCTCC
>QEPC01008772.1:647073-664268 GCA_003113815.1 Sphenodon punctatus | reverse complement strand
GTTGTATTAATTTTAGCAGCATTTCCTGATTGCCTGGATTGCATCCGTTATATTTACCATTCTGTTTTTATACTCTAGTTATTATTAGAACTGCATTGCTATTGGGCTGCATTATTTTATGAGACAGAGCAGGCTAATATCATCAGCCCATAATGTTGTGGATTTTTCTGAAACCATTACCATAATTAAGATAATTATGATTTAAAGTGAATGTTTATTTCTTACAGCTTTGTATAGTAAAATATAATTAGACGTTTGGCTGCATACAAATGGTCAAAGTGTTTAATCATTTCAAAGTGGCTTTAAAAATATGTCTGAGTAAACAAAGGGTTTAACATTTAGGATATATCCTCCTTTTAGTGGAGAAACAGGAGTGTGTAATGGAAGATGCTACTGTGCAAAGGAAGAATTCTTGTCCTCCAGCCCCGAGAGGGCAGGGAACTTAACCTCTCACCTCAAAAGAAAGAGGTAGTAGAGGTGCTGGCCCTGCTTGGGGGGCTTTTGGCTGCCTGATTAACGAAGGGTTAACCCTGGGCAAATCTGAACGGATTGGGCTGTTAGCCTAATGCAGGAAGTTTGGGTTGGTGCGCAAGTGTCACCAGGATGTCCCCTGCCCCCACCAAGGATATAATAGGAATCCAAGTAGCATTAACGTATACGTGAACTGGACTGGACATGCAGGGGCAATACCCACCCATCCCGTGGATTGGCACATCAGGCATTGCTGGTTGCCTTCATTATAGGGGCCAGGAAGGATTTTCCCCCCAGGCACAGGTTGGCTGGGTTGCTGATGGCTGGTGATTTTGTTTGTTTTGCCTTCATTGTAGTGCTGTCACTCTTTGTTTGCAGTTTGTGCAACCATGGGGCATGCACGTTCAAGTCCCACAAAGTTTTCTTGTCGCAACTCAGTGGTCCAGTGCAGGGAATAAATTAAAATGAAATATGGTTGGAATAAAGATTGAGATCTGAGCCACCTCCCTAAGAGGTGAGACGTTTGGCTGCTTAGAGGATTTTATGGCTCATGGCTTGACCTCAAACCCTGGGGGTCTTCGGGGCAGCATCTCTATGCAGGGTATCAGTTGTCCCGAGCAGCTGTCAGAACCAGCGCTCCTCCCTTGGGACTCACCTTAAGGGTTCCTTACTGTTTGCAAGGTCAGTAGTTTATGCAGGGGTGGAGCCTCCCACATATTGGAAAACAATCGACCTGGAAAAAAGGGGAATTTTTGTTTGTTGCTGATTGTTTTTTCCCAAGACTCAATACTAGGGTTTTTCTAGTTGGTTTTCCAAGCATGCACTAGTTTGCCAGCTATTTCCAATGGCACTCAACTTACTTCCGGTAGCAGGGGTCAACATCTAACTTCCCTACCAAGTTTGCTTCTCCTAGACTTCAGAAGTCCAGGAGAAATGAGGCTCATGTAAAAACAGCTTGAGACTATGTTTATTAAAGAGTTGCAGCCTTTTCTATGCAGCACTTGTGTCTATTGCTTCTTTTTGAGATCTGGGTACAATAGAACCACGTGGTCTGATTTCCATTGTGTTTTCCCAGAATGCCAATCTGAACTAAAAACATGCAACATTTCAAGAAAGATTTGATTGGGTGTACTGTGTTAAGCTTGTATAAATAGATTAGAGCTGCATCAAATAGACAGTCTGAGTACTCGCAAGTATTTCCGAGGTTCTGAGTACCAGGACAGGGTCCTTGGTTGGAACTCAGAACTTTTTCCAAGGACTTGGAACTCCAGACCTCAGAAATCCTCAGAAAGAAAGTGTCCCCCCTTGTGCTCCAGCAGGGCACATCTTGGCAAAGTTGAACCCACATCAAAATTACAGTGCCCACACAAAAAAAGCAAAAGTGATCCCACTCTGGCTTCTTTGGTGCTAACAAGCAAACAACAAGTAAAGCGGGGGGCCACAATGGAGAGGGCATTTTTGGTGGCCGCACCGCGCCTTTGGAACTCCCTTCCGGAGGAAGCCCGCCTGGCCCCACGCCTATTGTTGTTCCGGCGGTGGTGTAAAACCTGGCTGTTCACCCAGTGGGGGGTGGGTTAGGGTTATGGTGTTTCGCCCCCATCCTGTTTTATTGTTTTAACTTCCGTGGCCTTGTTTTAAATATTGCTGTTTGTTTTAAACTGTTTTATAGTGTTTTTATGTATTTGAAAGTTGCTGGAAGCCGCCCCGAGCTGGTTACAGGAGGGTGCAGGGTATAAATATTGAAATAAATAAATAAGTTTATTGTGCTAGCCATTGGCAATACACATATTTACAAATCCAAGAAAATAAAACAAACATCCGAGTACATAAAGTGTGTGTGTGTGTGTGTGTATGTATGTATGTATATATATATATATAAGAAAATAATTAACTGGTCTGATACAACTAATACATAGATAAGTTTACAGATCTATCATAACAGTTTTCCTTCTCTGCATTGCGAGTGCAAAATGTTTTGCTATCTGTGAGGCTATAGTAACATCTCTATCACTGCTGCTAACAAGCAGTGCACGCAGCACCCACTTTAAAATATATTAAGTAGGGGTGGGAATTCTGGTTCTGACAAGATTTGATATTGCCGGTATTTGGGTGTATCGGCTTAATCTGATAAATCCGATATTTACCTGTACCGGCATACTGGATTTTTAACATTGGCTGAGGTACCGGATTTTTTACATTGCAGCCATTGAAGTCGATAGCCGCAATGTAAAAAATCCGGTACCACGGCCAATGTTAAAAATCCGGTATGCCGATACCGGTAAATCCAGTACCTGGGAGATCTGATACCGGTGTATCCGATATTCTCCCCAGTGTCTTAAGCATGGTGGTACTGGCTAGTAACCCCCAGAATTTCCCCTGTAGACAGCCCAGGTCAGGGGAAGTGGAGCATGGTGAATCACTCTGTTTTACAAAGTGGCATGGTGAATACTTACAGATCAGCAGTGTAGCAGACAGCCGAATTCACAGAAGAGAATGGAAAATGGCCATACAGCCACTTTTGTTTTACCCCTGCCAGCCAATCAAAAAATATCCTGCGGCTTGTCCACTCACCTGTCCCCTCCCATACCCCCCCCCCCAATACCCCCCTGTCTACCAGAGAAGCTAGGGTCAACCATCTGGGTCTCTCCGGTCATGTGCGCAACAGCTCCTCAATCACTCAATCAAGGGTTCAGAAGTTTCCGAATACATTTCTTGGTCCTCAGAACCTCGGAAATTTGGAACCAAGTACCGTGACCCCCGGTGAATTCCAAACAAAATCGAGTACTGAGTTTCAGCTTTAAAATTGATGTAAGACTTTGGCCTTTTTAAAATGGGCACATCTGGAGGGTGGGACTGTGTGGAGCACCCACACACATCTGGTGAGTGGGAGGGGGGTATTAAACGGACCAGGGATGGGTGTGGACACAGTTTGGCCTGCCCCTGCATGGAGCATCCTGTATTTCCCCCCGATGCTCCATGCGTAGGCATGAGTGGGTAGCGCGTGGTTCATGGGAGTATGCACCACACCACCTTGAGATGGCGTCTGGATGCATGGGAGATGGGTGGGCCTGCATGCGTGCCTCTCATTTGAAAACAGCCTTTGTCACGTTTTAGCTAAAGAAACTAGTAATGTTTCTTCCCACATGCTACAGTGCATCTTGGACCTTTTTTTTCTCCCATCTGAATCTAGCTATATCATCCAACAGGGTTCTATCTGCCCCACAATAAAGACTTTTAATGTCTGAGACCCTGAGAATTGGAAGCAGGTTGTAAGCGAACAAGTTCACTTTGGTATCGGTGGCGGCAATCCATCTTTTTCTATTTGAGATGACAGCCTTTGGAAATTTTGAAATGTTATGGTCACCGTTGTGTGGAAGAGAAGTTCCCTTAATATTTCATGTTGACATTTGAGATCTCACTGATGTCATTTGTTTTGATTTTTAGAAAGGGATTTTACATTTTTGAATCCCTGGCTAGGTTAAGGCAGTCTCTGACACAATGAAGCACACCGCTGGTGTACCTTGCTTGACATGTTAAGTGTTTTCATTTAAAAAGAAAACCTGATAAATAGCAAAAGAGTGGGTGTTGTGGAGCATGAAGGCCTTGTGAATCCGAGTGCCAATTGCAACTGAAGTTTGCAGAAAAGAGGGAGGGTTTGGTGTTCTAACCTCAGGCAAAACTGATTAAATGCTAACATGTGCTGGGCGAATTGCTCTGATTTGCTTTAAATGTTGTAATGGTAAATGGATGTTGGTAATGTCAACATCTCCCCGTTAGTGATACTGTCCCTACCGCCACTATTCCATTTAAACTAAAAAAAAAAATCCCACCAGTTAAACACTCACCCAATTGTCCAGTTTGACCAGTGGAGACACTGAAAAAGCTGTATTTCATTTTCTGAGAGGTTGCTCCAGCCTCCAGGTTCCTGGAGTCTGGAGACACAGCTTTGGATCTGATTTAACTGAGGTGCACTGGAGCGTGGAACATCTGAGCAAAGTATTTGAATGGCGAGGCCTGCTAGCCTGGATTTGGGAAAGGTTGTTATTTATTTTCTCAGAGCCCTGAGACAAATGTACTGGAGGCTAGAATACAGAAAGATTTCTTTAACTCAGGCATCAATAGAAAGGTTGCAGGGCTTATCACTTTCTATTTTGTCAGTGCATCACGGTACACAAGAAGGCAATACTCATCCAGATTATTAGTTTCCAGCTTCAAGGTCAACTTTAATCCCCACCATTATTTACTAAAGTTGTATTGGACTAACAGAAATGCAATAAATAATACACTCCAATAATGTCATGATCGTATTGTGGTTAAAGCAACTGGTATGCTGACACCACTGCCTAGCTGTCTCGTTGGCTGTTATTAAACGAGATGTGCCCATGCAGGTCCACTGATCCCCACCCGAGTGCCTGTCTGAAGGCAGCATGGGTGGGCATGTGATCCCGTGACCCACGCATCGCCCACTCATGCCTACGCGTGGAGCATCGGGGAAAAGTCTGGTACATGCTCCTTGCAGGGGCATGAGTGGGCAGCGTGTAGTTAGGGGTGCACACTCATCTGAGCCCATTTGATTCCCCCCCACTCACCTGCACCCCACGCGGTGCACACAGACCCCCAGCCCTGTGTCAAATGCACTTTTCTCTTTCTCTTATTCTTAGGACACGTTCTGACAAAAAGAAAAACTGATTTAACAAAGGCAATTTAATTAAACCAACGTTACTACTCACTTCAGTGGGTGTCTTTAGACATAACATCAACGGATGTCTGAATGTGTGTTTTGACCTTGATATGAACACCGGTTTGGCCCTGTATTCCTGTTCATCATGTGGCGCTGCTTAGAGACACAGCCCATCTTGGGGCAAATTGGTGTTTTGCACGCCACCCAATCCCAGCACTCAGGAACAGGATCTGGGGGTGGTTGTGGACAATACAATGAAATCCACAGCGCAGTGCGCAGCAGCAGTCAAAAAAGCAAACATAATTTTAGGAATTGTTTGAAAGGGGATAGAGAATAAAACTGAGGAGGTCGTAATGCCTCTATACAAATCAATGGTGCGACCGCACCTCGAATATTGTGTGCAGTTCTGGTCGCCCCATCTCAAAAAAGACATAACTGATCTAGAAATGCTACAGAGAATGGCAACAAAAATGATCAAGGACATGGAAGAGCGTATGAGGAGAGACTTGGTAGGTTGGGGCTTTTCAGTTTGGAGAAGAGACGACTGAGAGGAGATATGATAGAGGTCTATAAAATCATGAGTGGTGTGGAACTAATAAACAAGGAGCAGTTGTTTACCCTCTCAGCTAGTACTAGAGCTAGGGGACACTCCATGAAACTCATTTGTGACAAGTTTAAAACAAATAAAAGAAAATATTTTTTCACTCAGCGTATAATTGGGTTGTGGAATCTACTACCAGAGGCTGTACTATAGCTGAGTTTAAAAGAGGTTTGGACAAGTTTCTGGAAGATAGATCCATTAGCAGCTATTAGCCAGACAGGATCAGGGAACATGACGGGAGCTGGGGAGAAACAACAGGAAATGGTTCCCCCATTGTGACCTGTTGGGTGCTTCTCCCAAGCCACCGTGATTGGCCGCTGTCGGAGACAGGATGCTTGGCTAGATGGACAATTGGTCTGACCCAGTATGGCACTTCTTATGTTCTTAAGCACTGCTGCCTCGTTCCCTGTGTTATACCTGCTAACATGGCACACAATACCCTTAGACACAATGTTAGACACGTGTTCAGCCGGAACATGCAAATTGCCCTTTTGATGCAATGGTGTTCACATCACGTGTTCAACAGGTGGCCAAATTGGTGTTCGGATTGTTATGGTGCTTACACAATGGCCAAATACATGCTTAGGGGTTTTGATACTTGATCTTTGTTACGTCTCAAGATTTCCAGTATTCTTCATGGTGCAGTTCAAAAACCATTTAATACTGCTGCAATTTCCCCTTATTGGTGATGTTATGAAGAGCATGTAATAGGAAGTAACTCTTCATTCCTTGCAGCAAAGCATTCCTGGATGTCACAGCACCTTGTGAATTGTCGAGTTCACAGCAGTAGAGGCACTGTGCACTCAAGCCTGGGAAGGTTTTCCATACTGTGTTCATCACCCAAACACAGAAGGGTTCGCATTATAGGTACTTCAAATTTTAAAAGCTATGGAGGAGAGTATGTACTCATTTTTCTAGAGTACATACTATGACTTCTCCTCTGGGATACCTAACATCAGTTCAAGTTGCTTGACGTGAATAATCCCAAAGTACAAGTGAGTTAAGCACTTGCTAAACCAATTTAACTGTTTGTCAGAATGTGTCCTTAGAATGTAAACCTTTGAGGTGGGTTTTCACATTGCTGAGCACAATACCCCCCAGGTTCAGGACTGGGTTCTTAGGAACTGCCATAATTATGATGTTAATGATCGTAGAGTCTGCTGTAATTAATTCCAGGGATTCAAATTCATGTGGTTTCGGTGATTTGTATTCAGACAACGTCAGTGAAAGTAGTTGGCGCAAGAAGAACCTTGCATGGTATAAAGTTTCAAAATGTATACACATTTTTTGTTTATTGTTTCTTTACATTTTTAGTCCCCTAGAATAGTAATGTTCGAGAAGAATACTATATACAGCAGTGTAGGAACAGATGAGATATTTCCATGAGGGGCTTGTGTGTGTGACGTTGATACTATATTTCAAATCTGTCCACATTTATGATCAGGGACCCAGGTTGATGGTGTTTTTGTGGGGGAAACACGGTGAACCCATGTTAATAACAATTCACTAAAAGATAATCATGTTACTGAGCAGACAATTCATCTCACTTCAGGCTGTGTTCAGCCCTTCCAACTTCCACACATTATTTATTTTTATTTATTTATTTATTTATTTATTTAAGGCAGCTCGGGGTGGCGAACAACACACGCGCCAAAAAAATAAATAAAAATGTTTTATTGTTGGATAAATCTACTAATTTTAAAACAAATCATAAAAGCTCACCCTCCCTCCCAACGTCCCCTCCCCCACCCTGCCCCCCACCCCTTGCCAAAGGCCTGGCGGAACAGCCAGGTCTTACACAAACGTCGAAAAAACAGGAGGGTGGAGGCTAACCGAGCCTCCTCCGGGAGTGAATTCCACAGCACAGGGGCAGCCACCGAAAAAGATCTCACATCAGTGGCCACCCGTCTCGCCCGGGGAACCTCCAAAAAGGCCCCCACGGACGATCTCAGGGGTCGCACGGGCACATGGGGAGTGAGGCGATCCCGGAGATAGGCAGGGCCCAGGCTGTGAAGGGAAAGAATTAGCATATCAGAAATTGTATCAATTAATGGCTGCCTGCTGTAAACTATCATGTTTTAGTCTTAGCTAGGCATTTTAGATACAAGACTGATAGGTGATTTTGGTGGTGGAGTTAACTGAAAAGAAAAGGATAGGGTGATAAAGGGCTCCATATTGCCTAAAGTAGAAATAACACTGTCACTTGTAACAAGTGATACCAGTGGTTCCCTTCCCTTTAAAGAAATATTTCCTGAAAGTTCATGGGGGCTGATGTGATAGTGTCCTCACAACGTTGGGCTGTATGTAGTAACACTATTTGCGCATGCACAAATTATTTAGAATTGGCTAAAGAGACATTTAAACTCTTCCTTTCAAACATATTTTCTTTATAGCCTAAAAGAGCACATTTGAGTGTCTTATAGTCCTTGTTAGTTTGGGAAATCTACTGTACAGTGTATAGTATAAACCGATGGACCACATTTCTGGGAGGCTTTGGTGCATGTACTACGTTTTTTTAAGTGTATACAATCAGTATACACCAATTGGACCAAATTTTCCTCAAAAAGTCCACTCTTGACCCCTCTGACCCTTCTAGCTACTGTCCTGTATCACTTTTTCCTTTTGCTTCCAAGCTTCTTGAATGTGTTGTCCACTCCCGCTGCCTCGACTTCCTCTCTGCCAACTCCTCCCTTGACCCCCTCCAATCTAGCTTTCGCCCCCTTCACTCTACTGAAACTGCTCTCGCAACGATCTTCATCTGACTAAATCTAATCGCCTCTATTCCATTCTTGTCCTCCTTTACTTCTCTGCTGCCTTTGATACTGTTGACCACTCACTATTGCTGGACTCGCTTCACTTCTGGTTCTCCTCCTACCTCACTGACCGCTCCTTCAGTGTGTCTCTTACCAACTCTACCGCCTCCTCCTTTCCCCTCTCGGTTGGTGTTCCCCAAGGCTTGTCTTTGGCCATCTCCTCTTCTCTAGCTACACCCTGTCCCTAGGCAAACTCATTGCAATATCACCTCTACGCTGATGACACTCAACTCTCTCTCTCTATTCCCTCTCTCTCCCCATCTATTCAACCTTGCCTCACCAGCTGTCTCTCTGATCTGTACCTGCATGTCTCAACATCAACTCAAACTCAACATTAGGGGTGTGCACCAGGCCCTCATGTCGTTTTCGTTTTTTGTTTTTGTTATTCAAAAATGTCATTTTCATTATCGTTAACAACAGTGTCATTTTCGTGATTGTTTTTGTTATTTTTGGTATCATTTTTATATTGTTTTTGTTATCAGTATCGATATTTGTTATAGTTATTGATATCGGTACCATTTCAAACAGATTTTATTTTTGGAATCAATATCATTATTGATTCCTGTGCATAACAAATATCTATCTAAATCTAAGGGAGATTTAGGGAAAGGGGAAAGGAAAACTATTATCTAAATCAATTATCTATATAACTAATCTAATCTATATGTCTATAATATATATATCTAATCTATACTACCTAACTATATATAATGTACAGGGGGGAGAAGGGCAGGGAAAGGGAAGACAGTAAAATGTAGGATATGAGGAAGGAAAGGTATTGGTGGGAATACCTAAATAAATAAATAAATAATGCGTTGAAGGCTAGGGAGGGTTTTTTATGTGCAAGCACCACAGTTCTGTAAACACAACCTGACAAGCAGACTTCTCACACAACGGAGAGAAAAAACCTGGCCCTCCCATTATAAAGGGTTGTAGTGCCCTCCCCCAGAGCCTCCCTGATTGCTTGTGGGGAGGCAGCAGGCATTGAGCAATCACAGAGTGCCATGAGACTGCTGGGGACTGCTTGTGCTGCTCATTGGCCAGCGATACATTCATCAGATACTGCGGAGCTGCTCGCCCCTCCCAACTCATGCACAGTTCAAGATTCAACCCTGCTAAGACTCCGAGATGTGTGCTCCCTCCTTCCGTCTCTACATTTTCCCTCCAAAACCCAACTGCCACAGCACTAATAATAATGACAAAGATAACGACATTGTCATTTTTGTTTCTTGTTATTGTTTTTGTTATTTTTGGTATTGTTTTTGGTATCGTTTTTGATATCGATATTATCGTTATCGTTATCGTTATCAGTATTGATATTGGTATGGTTACTGTTATCGGTATTCTTGGTTGTCATTTTTTGTATTCTTGGTTGTCGTTTTTTGTATTCTTGGTTGTCGTTTTCCTTATTGCAATAACGAAAACAAAAATGACAATTTTTGTTATCGTTATTGTAATAACGAAAATGACATGCATACCTCTAAAATTGAACTCCTTATCTCTCCTCCCATCCTTCTTCTCCCTCTTCCCTGTCGATCCTTACCGATGGGGTCACCATCCTTCCCGTCTCCGAAGTCCATAGCTTAGGCTTCATCTTTGACTCACCCCTTTCTTTTAAACCCTACTTGACTCTGTGGCCAAATCTTGTTATTTCTTCCTCCATAACATTGCTAAGATTTTCCCTTTTCTCTCCGTCTACTTTGCCACAACCTTTGTTCACGTCCTGGTCCTCCCTTGCCTCAATTACTGTAACCTCCTTCTCACTGGCCTCCCCTGCTCTCACCTTTCTCCCAGTTTCTCTGTCCAAAACTCTGCTGCCAGGGTCATCCACCTTGCCCGTCACTTTGACCACATGCAGCCCCTCCTCTCCTCTCTTCACTGGCTCCCACTTCCTGAATGAATTCTGCACAAGCTCCTAGCCTTCACTCATAAAGCTCTTCACAATCTTGCTCCCCCTACCTCTCTGCGCTAATTTCCCTCCGTATTCCAGTCTGTGAACTCCGCTCCTCCTCTGTCCCATCTCTCGCCCTCCCTCGTCTCCCCTGCTCCCCTAACCACCTTCGTCCTTTCTCCCTAGCTGCCCCCCATGCCTAGAACTCCCTCCCTGCCCACATCCACCTTGCCCCCTCCCTTCATACCTTCAAATCCCTCCTCAAGACCCACTTCTTCCACTCTGCCCTCCCTGACTCCTCGCTCCCCTCTCCTAACTCCTTCTGATACCTAACATCCAGTACAATCTGTTACCTGAGCTCTGTGTATTCATATATCCTCACCACATAGACCAGCCAGCCATCATTCTCGATGTAACCAAGCCAAGTACGTGCACCTGTGACCTCGCATCTTCGTGAATGTTCCACCCCTTATCTCTCCCTCTGTTCCCCTTCCTTCATCTCCCCGCCCACCCTCTGTCTCTCAGATTGTAAGCCTTAGGGCAGGGACCGTGTCTATTCCATTACTTTATAAAGTGCCAGGTACATTGCTGGTGCTATATAAATGCTTGTTAATAATAATAATTAATAATAATTAACTAATTATTATTATTCAGTTTGGGATATATTGAGGAGTATAACTGTAATCTGAAGTATTCCATTACTCTTATTTGTTATTGCTTTCCACTTTCCTCTTCTGGCTTAATTAATTAATTAATTTCTCAATTTTATAGGCCACCCCCTCTTGCTACTGCAGCTTGGGGCAGTTCGCAACATATTTAAAAACACATTAAAAACACAAAAATAAACAATGTCATAAAAGTAATATAAATATACCACAGTAGAGAAATAATAAAATACATTACATTAGAGAAAAATACACTCCCACCTGTCTCCCTCACCAAAAGCCTGGCGAAACAGCCAGGTCTTACATTGTCTACAGAGAGAGGGGAGGTCCTGGGCCAAGCGGGTCTCTTTCGGGAGGGTGATCCACAGCCGTGGTGTGACCACCGAGAATGCCCTCTTCATCGTCTTCACCTGAGATCTATGGGGGACTCCAAGGAGAGTGTTTCCTGCCGACCACAGGGGCCAGTCCAGGACTCAGGGGGTGAGGCGATCCCATAGATATGTGGGGTCCAGGCCATAAAGGGCTTTATAGGTCAAAACCAACAAACTTATAGAGTTTGTGTATGAGATTTGGGATGTGATCCTAAAAGTTCTTCTTCCATTGACTTCAACATGGCTTCACTGATGATAATGCTTTCAGAATCTCAGCCGTGGTTTATTTTGGGCTGACACAAGCAGCTGGAAGTAATAGAATCCGAGAGCACTTTGCTCAAAAGGCTGAATTTTCATAAGTGTTTGGGGGCTTTGCTGTTGAGAGTCATTATCTGGTGCTTTAGAATAGAATTTTGAGGCCTCCGTCTCTCATGACAGAGAGATTTGATTATTCATGGGCTGCATTTCACTTTCATAACACTGTAAAATTTTATTGCATTTATTTTTAAATAGGAATCTGCGTGATATGAGCTATTTAGAATAGGATATTTTAAGATAATGTATTTTTTATGGCACAACTTACTATTATTACATATGTTCAGGAAAACATATGCTCCCAGAAGCTTTGGAAAGCCTTTCTTCTTCCCAGCTATATAGCATGTTGAGAGCTTCCTTTTAACCCAAGCCAAAATCTCTTGTAAACATGACAGCGTTAGCCACAGCAGCTTTACAGAGGAGCACAAATTTGTGGTCTTTGATTTGTGCACCATTTTTTTGCTGTGCTTCCACCAGGAGCATTACTTTTGTTTTTATAGTTAAGCCTCACTATCTGCCACACAAACAGGTTTTCTGTAACATCACTTGCTGTACCTGTAGCTCTGAGTGCTTTTATTTCTTACACTGGTGTTTATATCTTTACAGTACGCACGCACGTGATTTCCGTGCTAACAGAAACGAAAGCTGCTTGCATTGTACTTGGTATAGAGCAGCCTTTTATACAGAGGTTTACATACTGTGGTTTTTACTGCAGCTAGATGGAGGGGGAGTTTTGTCGGTGTAATGGCTCTGGGAATGGAAGCATAGTAAAGTAGAAGAGGGAGCCTCTAGATTGTTTCAGTGTATTTCAAGATGTGCTGTAATTGCAATTCCAGTTATAGGGAACCACTTCTTCAAGTGAAGTTTTTTCCTATATACCAGACAATACACACTATATCTAGCCATTATCCTTTTTATAACTATTTCTCTGTTCCTTGTCATGAATGAAATGCTGGGCAGGTTTTGATAACATAGCTATCTCCAAAATGCAGAACATACCAGAGTAATAATGATGTACCAATTTTACACGGTCTTTGGATACCGCTGTACTCTGTCAGTTTCAAACAGGAAACACAAAATGCATATGACCTATAAAAATATGTGAGAACACAAACCAAATAGCTGTGTTATGCAAAGCTTATGTAGGTGGCACAGATGAGGAATTACGTTATTGCTTCTCTTGTCCATCAAGGCTTTAGTTACACAAAGCTATAATAAAGAGCCCTGATAGTGAATTCTTATCTTCAAATATTGGATAAGGCAACAATTAGAACATTTTTTTAAAAAAACACTATAATTTTAGCCCTCCTTTCACATTGTCATGGAAAGTAAGGGGCTTATTGTAAATGAATATCAGCTGTTTAAACATGTGTCCAGCCAAAACAATGTCAAAATGCCTACAGGGAGCTGGAGTAAACAGTCTTTCCACGCTAGAATTGTTGAATAAATGTTTTTTGTTTTAAAAAGTGCACAGGGTTGAGGAAAAAATCAGGGATACTTATAAAAATGCCTGGGACTACAAAGACTTTACAAAAGAACACTATTATGGGCTGGATTCCCAATTCATGAAATCTGATTTAGCAGTACTGCTTCAGTTGAGTTACAGCTGTCTACCTCAGCTGAGGATCCAGCCCCTCAATTTAATATATTTAAGGATCTATTTTCAAATATAGATGCCTAGGTTTTAGCCACAAACGTGTCATGTGCTCAAAACCACACTAGCAGCCATAGACAGGTATTTCAATGTTCAATACCGATAACTGCATGTCCTTGTGCATGCAATTTCTCGTTGCATCAACGAAAGAAGGCAAGAACATAGTTATGGGTTTGAATGGCCACAACTCTTTATTAAATGTAAAGAACCGGGCCGCTTTTAGACATTCACTATCAATGGGGTATAAATGCGGATTTGTTACCATGCGCATTACTGATTGACACTCATTTTGTGCAAACCCTTGATGTTAAAGGTTCGCAAAACCAGATTGAAATCAGAAAAATGTGCATTAAAAATGGTTTGGGGATTTAAACGAGCATAAGAATATGCGCATTTTTCAATGATCAGGCACAAATTATGTCTTATCTAAAAGCAGCCCCAGTCTGGGGAGAAACCTCTTCTTAAACCTACAGGTCTAGTGTGCTAGCCATAGCATTGCAGGAATTCACGGGTTTACCCAGCCCCTTCCTGTGCCACAGCCTGCCCCAGGACCACCTGGTCAATAGGGCCTGATCAGGCCTCTGATCTGAAATGAAGGAAGGGGAAAGGTTCTGCCACTACCTGCGGACCACACACATCAAATCTGCAGGCTGCACCTACCCTGCCTCAACTGCTAGGCCCATCATCTCCCATGTCTCATAAGTAATTTTCCTTTCTGTTCTGTTACAATTTCCTCTCTTCCTATTGCACTGGGCCCTGCCTAGAGTTGCAACTAAAAGACACGCTCATTATTTTCACTAACCCAGATCTTAAATGCACCCCTATTTGCTTGCAGCAACAACTACAGGGTGAAGGCCCAGTAAGGAAGGCGATAAAAATCTCTGCTTCCATCAGCCAATCCAAGGAAGCAGGAAAAATTCCTTCCCACTCCCGTAGTAACATGGCAACCAGTTACACCCACAGTGCCTGTCGAACAGGATGGGTGGCTGGGTGTTTGCAGTCCTGGGATGGAGACTCCACTCCAGAAACAGTGCAGGGGGCAGGCTCATACATGAGACTCCCCTCGCAGACAATGGCTTAAATCTGACTCCTGCAGCCTCCCTCCCTTGCCTCCATTACATTAAGGGAGCGTCAACAAATTGGCTCCCCTGTGCAGGGGGCAGGAGAGGATGATTGTATTCACTAATTCTGAGTGTTAAAATTAAGTGCTTATACTTGAAACTTCAGAACAGTAGTAGTATGGGTATTATGACATGCTGGCCAGCTGTGCCCACGTGTATTTTGGTCTCCTTTTTTTCTCTGTCATTGTTGAGTTACTTTCCTTTCCAGCTTTTGAGTTGGAGTTCAGCGAAAGAGGTAGCTTGAGAATTCAGGAAAGGGAGTGGGTGGATTCTGCTGAAATCTTTCATATTTGTAAAAAGGCATGAAGCCTACTTGGTTGGACATTTGGCCTGATGTTTGGTTCCGTTTCTTTTCCTTCCATATACATTTCCCCCCATTTCTTATACTGCTGTATCCTATTAAAGGATGATAACCCAAGGAGGGAAAAATCACCCAAGTCAGCTATGAAAACAAAGGTCCAGAGATCTTTAATTGCCCCTACATCTATTGGTGAGAGTATGCAAACAATTGAGCCACACAGGGCCCTTTCTCAAGCATGTATAAATTCACTTTTTACATGGCTCGGGAAGAATTCTGTGTGGCTGAAAATCTTGCATAATTTCATCAATAGAATATACTCCCATAAAAGTTAGTCTGAACTACTTGGTCTCTTTCCTTTGCATTCGGGATCAGCACGCCAACCACTCTCTCCCTCCCTGGTCAACAAACATTTGAAAGCCTTAGAAAATCTTTCAACAGGTAACAAATTATGTTTGGAATCTGTATACATTCCATAAAATATAATTTCTTCTCTGTAAAACAGACTTATTTGAAGAGTTTTCTAAAATGGACATTGATATGATATAGCCCTTTAAAAATAATCAGCCTCAGCCAATTAAATGAATGGGGTTTCCACAAACCCCCAAAGAAAGGCCATTTTAAAATGGATACGTCTGTGGGGAATGAGTGGAGCAACTATGCACTGCCTGCCCGCCCACCTTGGGTGGCCATTTTTAAATCGACATGGCTGTGGGGTGGTTCTGTGGGGGATGAGTGAAGCAACCACGCACTGCCCACCCACCTCGGGTGAGTCGGGAGGGATTCAAATAGACACTGGCCACGGTGGTCACAAGAAGGTCACGGTGGTGCAGAGAGGCACATGTCACACCAGAACCAAGAAACCTTTTCCCGCCACATTGTCCGCATGCAGGACTGCTTCCCCAACACCCTCCACGGTCTGTATCCATCTGTAAATATGTTCAATGTAAATAAACACAATGGTTAATGGGCATATATGTGTTGTGTCAAATACCCCATTGGGCCTGACAACCATCCTTCTTTGCTACAGCTATTAAGAGGACTGTCCTTGCGTTTCAGATGGGAATCCCATGGAGGGGAACCCAGTCCCCACTCTCCAATCAATTTCCTATTAGGGGAGGGCAAAGGGTTTGCGTTTCACACCTGTGGCCCTAATTTCCCCTCCTGCCCATGATCCCTGAGCCTGCTGTTCAGCCTGGTAGCCTGTTTCACCTTAGGTAGTGCTGCTGTGGCACAACTCTGTGGGTGAATTAACATGATGCATACGGTGACAAGACAGATTCCGAAAATGGTATGGTGGCCATGATCTCCCTGTCCATGCATAGGATCTGATCCACCTCACGGTGGAACGGCATGGTGCGCCAGGCGAACCCGGAGGATGTGGTAGAGGTGGAAGCAGAGTTAGTGCTCGCCTGTGATGGGAAGTCATAACTGTCATTTGACTCGCCGTCTGCTAAATAGGGCTCTGTCCCTGCCCTGTCCCCTGGAGTCCTGCTAGCTCCCCTGGCTGTCAAAGGGGACCATGGCTGTGGCCCCCCATATTCTTCGGGTGGTGGTGGCGTCAGAGGCAGCTGTGTTGGTGCTCACCTGTCAAGGGACATGGTACCTGTCAGCTGTCAGGTTGCTCCCCCTCTGCGGCCCCTTGGGGCAGTATCTCCCGCCCCTGCCAGGGGTGTCGTGCCTGCCTGTCTGTTGCAATGTCCGTCCATGGTGCTGGCTGTCTTCGTTTTTGGGGTTCGGGCAATGCATGATGTAATGTGGTGCAGCCCATGTGGCCGTCTCTTCGGATGCATTTCCTTTAAGGGATTCTGACCAGGCTGGGAACGAATCGTGGGAGGGGAGGGTTGGCGGCTGGGCATTGTGCCTCTCTAGTTCTTGTGTGACCTTTTCTTCATGGAGGTGGTGAACCTGTCCCAGGGGTGGGTGTGTTGCCCTGATCCCCATGCATCTCTACTTAGAAAAAAGCTTCAGAGTGTAGGGATACTGTATTTTGGTTTAAAAATTCTGTATTAGTACTTAGCAGAGAATTAGCTGTCTTTAAAAAAAAAAAAAAGTTGAGACCTGTTCTTTTCTCTTTAGTGTTCTTACACCTTAAAGCATTTGTCAAAACGATGGGCATTTTTACACTTTATTATTATTATTAACAAACATTTATATAGCGCCAGCAGTGTACCTGGCACTTTACAAAGTAATAAAATAGACACGGTCCCTGCCCCTAGGTCTTACAATCTGAGAGACAGGAGCTGGGGGAGAGACATAGGAAGGGGAACAGGGGGAGAGACAAGGGGTCTAACATTCATGAAGATGCGAGGTC
>QEPC01008772.1:627991-639597 GCA_003113815.1 Sphenodon punctatus | reverse complement strand
TGCCATCCTGAGTGCCAGGGGGGTTTCCTCCCCCACACTCTGCCCCGGGGTCCCACTTGCACCTCTTTCTTGAGGGGGGGTCAGGGGCTGCCCCTCCGGACTCCCCGCTGCTGCCTCCCCCCCTTCAATTTCCCCCGGTCCCTGGGGTACATTTAATTGGGTGGTTCCCACTTTCCTTTTCTTCGCCGCTCCTGCGGCATTCTTCTTGCTTTTTCCCATTGCGGGGACTCACTTTTTTATTTTTTTCTTCAATTCCGCTGGCAGCCACGTGGATACTGCCGTTCTTCGCCGCTCCTGGGGCTGTAATGGAGCCCGAGCGGTGTCTCGCTGCTCGTGATCCCTGCCCTGGGCGGGGTCACGTGCTTCCCTGCAACCAATGGGAGGCTCAGCCTGGGCCTGATGCAACCAGACTGCCTCCCCTTCTCGTGGTGCGCCGTTGTTTTCCCCGCTGCGGAGAGCCGCATCAGCCTCCGACGGCGGGAAAAACCTTAACCCCATCCGTCCTGCCCCCTTTCTAGGCGGGCGCAGCAAAGGGCCTCTCGCCCCCAACCCCCGTGGGGGAGGGGGCGGACGCAATATGCGTGGGGTTTGGCTGGTGCAAAAGCCAAACGGGATGCGGAGCAGGAAATTGAGGTCTGCATCCCTTGAAGCTTTGCCGGCAAAGCCGTGCGGGGTGGGTGTGTGTGTGTGTGTGTTTGTGTGTTTGCACCAGCTGATCCCTGTGCATATTGGGGCTGCGCATTCCCCCCCCCCCCGCAGCCCAAATATGGGAGGGCATGTATGAAAGTGATCTAAACCACACACTCATAATTGTAGCTTTCCGTTTGTGTTCACGTTTATATAATTTTTGTTAACCATAGTGAAGAAAAAGAAAAGGGAATAAGCGTTGGGATAGGTGACATCCATGGATAACTCAGTTATATGAGTTTTATACCATTTTGACACTTGCCTGTTTAACTGCTAGTAATAGCTGACCTTTCTTCTTAAATTGACTGCTACAGCAGAGCACTGTGATTAAATTTCCAACTCTCTGAGGAGGCATTTCCAGATGTCAGGCAGCATTGTGAGACTCGTGCTCGAGCACACCTTATCAATGGCTCCCTGTCCCGCTTAGATAAACAAAAAGTGTATTTCTTAATCGTTTGGCTGTTGCAATCAGGATTTCCTGCATCAGACCAGCCTTGGGATTAACACTGAAGACAAATGTTGCAAGCATATCTTCTGTTTCTTTTATTTATGTCTCTTTTATAGCTGATTACCCTTACGTCTGAGTATAAATTAAAACATACATTTGTTTGGACAGTTTTAATGTTCTTGAAACCTTGTTCTTTGAAGTTGAAAATGACTAGAAGCCAAACAGAGCCAGGCCTTCCCCAGAGCTTTGGATTACTTTCTGGATATTCAAGCGGTTAGGTTGCTGACAAGGGGACAACTATTCTCAGTCATTCTCAGTGGCTGCTCTTCAAATTTGGAACTCCCTTATTTCAGAGGTTCATCCAAGCATTTTCTAAAGGCAATGTAACACCTGTTTATTTGGACAGGCCTTTAGTAGGTAGGTGGGGATAGGGTTCGGCAGGACCAGCCTTAGAAATGGCGGGGCCCAGGGTGAAGACAAAATGTGGGGGCACCCTCAACCCTGTCCACATCCCTCAGTTTCACCCCAATCATGCCCCCCAGTCCCTTAGTTCAACCTCCTTGCCCCCCAAGATCATAGCCCCCCAGTCCCTTAGTTCAACCTCCTTGCCCCCCAAGATCATGGCCCAAGGCCCCTTTCCTGAACCCCTAAGATCATGCCTCCAGTTCCTACCCTCAACCCCCTCTCCCCCAAGATCATGGCTGGAGGCCCCTTTCCTGAACCCCTAAGATCATGTTCCCAGTCCCTTCTCTCAACCTCCACTCTCCCCCAAAGATCATGGCCCGAGGCCCCTTTCCTGAACCCCTAAGATCATGGCCCCTCAGTCCCTTCCCTCAGCCCCCCCCCCAAGATCATGGCTTCAGGCCCCCAGTCAGCAGCAACCACTTCCCGCAACCCCCACCCTGGGACCCCAGGCCAGGCCAGCCTCTCCAGTTCTCTTCCCCCCACCCCCTAAAAAAGAAACAGCAGGGGGGAGGAGAGAGCCAGAGTCAGACTCACTCAGTCGTTGGCCTCAAGGCAGAGCAGGTACCGAGGTCAGAGAAGAGGCAGCAGTGAGGTGAAGTGGAGGTGTCCACCTGGGTTCTCCCTCTGATCTCTGGAGTCCCCATCCCTCGTTGGACCTGGTGGCGGGCGGGCAGGCAGGGCGGCCAAAGCCAGCAGGAAAATGTGTGTGCTTGGCGGGCCGCGGCTGCACATGCATGACAGATAAATCATGTGGAGCCGCTGGAGAGGAGCTGAACGAGCAGCATGTAAGAAAGGCGCACAGCTGGCAGTGGCTGCACTGAACCAGGATGCCCCAATCCTAAACAGCTGAGCAAAACCAAGCCTCGGCAGTTCCCTTCCTCCCCTCTCAAGTCCATAACAGACCAGGCCCCACACATGACCTCTGACCCGACCCTTTCAGGCTGTAGCATCAGTGATGAACTCAGATGGGGGTGGGGGTGCTGCTCGATGGGCAGGGGCGGGCTGCAGGCAAACTAAAGCAATCAGCAACTTCTGCTGTGATGCAGGCAGTGCATGCTATGGGGGCCTGTGGGGTGTGGGGCCTGGGAGGCCACCCTGGTCCAGCGCGTGATGAGACCAGTCCTGAGGTTTGAGATTGGTTTATATAGTTTATATTTTTATATAGTTTATATTTGCATGAGGTTTTTTTCCTTGTATATTTTATGCTCAGGGATGGCCAGGTCACAAATAAAATCAATTAATGAATTTAATTAATTATTAATTAACTAAAATTAAAAATATGAGGTAGGGTTGGACACCAGGGCAGTCCATAGAATCATAGCTTTGGAAGGTAACTCAAGAGTTATCTAGTCCAACCCCCTGCTTTGAAGCAGGATGTCTAGAGCTGCAACATCCCCAATAGGTGGATGTCCAGATTCTTTTCAAAAATTTCCAGAGGTAGAGCGCTTACAACCTAGGCAACTTGTTACATGGTTAGGGGTGAAACGAAAAGCATTTTAGCTTCTCTCAAGAAATACCAGGAATCCAAGAAACAGGACCAAGATCTTAGGCCACTTTGAGGCGTGCACGACAAACACGCCGCATAAAATCACGCTGCACGTAAATATGCCGCATGCGGGCTTTAGACGTAACATTTCGCGTGTTAAAGCGAGTCATGCGTTCTTTTAAATCCGTGAATTAAATACCTTGACATCGAGGTATTTAATTTGCGGCTTTAAAAGAATGCACGACTAGTTTAATGTGCGAAATGTCACGTTTAAGGCCGCTCTTAGACGAGAGGGCCGCCATTGCGCAACCCGCTCGTGCGATATTTCAGAATCCCGCGACGCGAGATTACATGAGAAGACCGGTGGGGATCATGCGCATAGAAGGCAGTAGCGCATTCTTTGCCAGCCGTGAATTAAATACCTCACAATCGAGGTATTTAATTCGCGGTTGGCAAACAATGTGCGACTGCCTTCGATGCGCATGATCTCCGCCTGCCGTCTCGTGTAATACCGCATCGCGGGATTTTGAAATATCATGTGAGCGGGTCGCGCGACAGCGACCCGCTCATCTAAAAGCGGCCTAAATCCCGCACGCAGCATATTTAGGTGCAGCGTGATTTTATGCAGCGTGTTCGCCGTGCACGTCTAAAAACAGCCCTGGTATTTCTTTATTTAAAAAAGATTAAACTAAATTAAAAAAAACAGCTGCACAGATGATTGGCAAGCCTTTTCAAAAACAGCAGCAACACTACTGCCACAGTTTTGGAAAATGCTGTGCTTGCGCAGAATGGCCGTTTTGTGCACGCGCAGTCATTTATTCATTTTTATTTTATTTTATTTGTTTTGTTCCAATTGAGAATTAAGCTAAGATGCTGGTTGTTATCAGTTCATTCGTGGTTCCTAGAATGAAGCAAGACCTGTCATTCACAACGAGACCAAAAAAAGCCAGAAACAAACTTCTAGCCCTGATTGCCACGCAACTCTTAATGTTATGTTAGGAAGTGTTTTCTGATATTTAATTGAAATCTATTTTTCTGTAACTTGAGCACATTATTTAGAAATGTGCTGCCCTCTGTAACCGTGAAGAACAGCTCCTTGCCATCTGCTCCGTGGAAGCCCTTTAGATATTGCTATCATGTCTCCCCTCTTTGCTGGGTTAAACATACCCATATGCTTCATTCTTTCTTCGTAGAACTTGCTTTCCAGACCCTTTATCGTCTTTCTAGCTCTCCTCTAAACCTGCTCCAGTTTATCATTGTCCTCTTTAAAATGAGGTGCCCAAAACTGGGCACAATACTCCAGCTGAAGCCTGAGATCTGTGGAATTATTACTGCTGCTGACTTTGAGATAATGGCTGTTTTTAAACGGCACGGCTGGGGTGTCTGCATGTGCCACGTGGGGCACCGATGCGTGTCTGGTGAGCGGAAGGGGGATTGAAATGGGCCACGATGGGTGTGCATCCGCCTCACACTGCTGTCCCATGTTTAGTTCGTGATCAGCCACAATCCCTAGAAGAAGGAGGCAAGATTAGTCTGCCTTCACTTTTTCCTGACAATTCCATGCTGGCTACAAGTAATAATAATCACTGCATTGCCATCAAGCGTTTACAGATGACTGTTTTATAATCTGTTCTACAATCTTCCCATTGAAGTCCGGCTGAATGGCCTATAATTTCCAGATCCTCTTTTTTTGGTCATTGTTTAAAAGATAGGGACAATGTTTGCGCATCTGCAGTCTTCTGTCTCCTCATTTGTTTTCTAAGAGTTCTACAGTATAATCAAGAGGTTCTGTGAATACTCCAGCAAGTTATTTCAGTACTCTAGGGTGTAATTCATCCAGCACTGAAGATTTGAATTTATTCCTGCGGTCCGCCCCAACCTCCTGGACACCTATTCTCTTTAGATGAGCTAACCATGGGATCCCTCCCAGTATTCGTTGGAGCTTATTGGAATCCGTTTTTGGGAAGTCAAAGATCCTTGTTAGGCTGTTTTCTCCCGTGCCTTTCATTATGATCTTGAATACTAGTGTTACATGGTCACTTCCCTGAAAAATCTTAGTTTCCTCTGCCTTCATATTGTTCGACAGTTCTTTCCTATTAGTTAGGATCAAGTCCAAAATAGCTGACCCCTGGTTCTGCCTTCAGCCTTCTGAAAGAGGAAGTCATCACTAATGCAATCCGAGATTCTGTGGATAGTTTTTGGATAGCATAGTTCGTGTTCTAGCAAATATCAGGGTAGTTAAAGTCCCCCATTATCACTAGTACTCGAATCCATTGTCAGACTGTGGGAGGGGAGAGGGGGGTGTCTCCAGATGAGACAGAGAGGGGAGGCAGCCAGGCCACTGATGCAGTGCATTGTGTGGCTTGTGGCAGCCAGATCCCCCCGCCCCCCCCCAGAGTGGAGCAAACAGCTGCCTGCTACGTGACATGTCCTTCGAAAAATTCCAAAGCTGCGTCATGGAGCAGACTTTCCGCACATAGGGTAAGGCTGCTCAGGGCGGGGCAACCTGTGTGGCCAGCCCCCTTCTGCGCGCTGTGCAGCGAGCTAAGCAGCAGGCCTGTGAGCGACGGGTGCCGGCATGTCACAGCCAGGGGTGGGCTCTCAGTCCGGCCGAGCTGATCGGGGGGAAGGGGCAGCCCAAAGGAGCATGTGCCCCTCTCCCCACACCGACAAACAGCTAATCAGAGGAAGGAGGGCCCAGAGGAGCACGCTTGGGCTCTCCTCAGGCTCCCTCCCTCTTTGACCAGCTGTTTGTCAGGATGGGGCAAGGGGCACGTGTGTGCACTTCTATGGGCTGCCCCTCCCCCTGATCAGCTGTTTGTCAGGATGGGGCAAGGGGCACGCATGTGCACCCCCAAGGGCTGCCCCTCCCCCTGATCAGCTGTTCGTCGGGATGGGGCAAGGGGCACACGTGTGCAGTCCTATGGGCTGCCCCTCCCCCTGATCAGCTGTTTGCCAGGTGGATGGGGGGGGTGCACGTGTGCACTCCTATGGGCTGCCCCTCCCCCTGATCAGCTGTTTGCCAGGTGGATGGGGGGGTGCACGTGTGCACTCCTATGGGCTGCCCCTCTCCCTGATCAGCTGTTTGTCAGGTGGATGGGGGGGGGGCGCACTCTTCCCAGGCTACCCGTCCCCATCAGCTGTCAGCCAGATTTTATGTAGCATCCTGATTTTATTGTTTGCCTCTAACGTTCTGAAGGGGAAATTATGTAAGAGCTTCAGAAAAACAATACTATTGTTCACCTCCAGTAAACAAATGAGACTGAAGGGATTTCTGCAGACTATTTGACTTGTTCAGGAGAGTTAAATGAATTGTCACTGAGCTCAGCTGCTGCCAATTAGGTGACATTAATTTGCATATGCAGACTAGTTGCTTACAGAGTTGCAGAACTGACTTGCATTGACATAAGAGGACATGCATGTGAGGTGAGAAACCTACCGAATTGCAGTTGAATCAGCTGATCCCAAGACCATTTTTTAAAAAAACCCCAAAAACCTAAGAATACATTTCTGACTGTATTCTGCAAACCTGCCCTCCGTATGTTTTCACTGCATTTCATTACGATGGGAAACAATAACACATCTGACTGAAATTCAGATCTTTAGGAGTATTTCTATCTTCCAGACAAAATATAGTCCGTATATGTTTGAGGTTTCACAAAATAAATCTGATACGTATGTTGTTCATTGACAAGTGAATAACTTGCCATGCAGTTCCCCAGAAATATTATGCATCATCCAGAGTCCAGATTTCTAAAAGTTCTCTAAACCCTGTGACTTTGAAAATGACTAATGATGTAGCTGGTAAAGTTAAACGACAATCGCGCATCTCAGTATCTAAATGACATTTGCGCAAATGTGCATTGAGAGATTCCTTTTCCTTGAGGGCACAGATACATTACCCATTAGAAGGAAGCTGCTGTCTGTCAGCCGCAGTGAGTATGGGAAATCATAGCCGTGCCGTTATCCTTTTGTTATGGGGGACGATACTTACAAAAGGAAGATGGAGTGCAGTCCTTTTATGCTAACTCTTGCAATTCTCTTTCTACCAAGATGATACTGAAAAACATCATTTTTGAGCAACAAACACTGACGTCTAATAGCTTAGCAGAGTATTGGAAACATTAAAGGAAAGGGTGGTAACTCACACTAGATTTAAAGCTGACTTTCATTCCTGTTTGACTCCATTTTTACAGTTCTTCATAATTTTCTCAAACACATTGTTTCACTACTGAAATTTACAAAAATTGGTTTCAACTCAAAAATTATTTATTTATTAAACTGGAAGCAAAATGTGATTTTTACATGTCAATTTATTATGAAGATTATTTTTATTTATAATTTCTGACTGCAGCATTCGAACTCTTGTACCAATCCTGCTATAGCCAGCATGCCATGTGATAGAGGTAGGAATGGAGTGGGCCAAAGTTTGATTCTGGGATATCAACGCACAGCCAGATATCATGCTTTAGAAGAGAACTTCCATAATTTAGACCATTTTTTTTCTGTAGATGAGAAAGTTTAACTTTCCATGCCATCCCCATCTTCTGTCAAATCACATGTAGATAACCTTAATGCAGGAAAGAATCCAACTCACAAGCTCAACAACAAGCAATAATACTTTGCATATAGAACATGACACGCTCTGAAAATAGATCAGTCCTTTTCATTTTGTTTCCTTTATTAATTCAGTAACATTCATTTAGTGCCCAGTGCAGCACAACACATGCAAGACTGCATAAGAAACTCCAGCTTGCACTTCGTATATATGTGTAAATGCTGTATTTGACACACAAAGAAATTTCATTTCTCAAGGTGCATGCACAATGTGATAGTATGGAGATTGGGCATTCAACCTTAGCTTTTGGAGCTTCTTGACATTTAAGTCCATGATATTTCTTCACCCTTAACATTTTATTAATGCTAGTTTTTCACATGGAATTTGAATCTAGTCACAGGTGAAACACAAACGTACAATGACATCCCAAGCTGTGTATCTTTACGATAATCTGTGATCCCGAGTAGAATATCAGGCTGTAAGTCATTCAACAGTGCTTCATAAATCAGGAAACGGAACCTCAGGCACTTCCAGAAATTGTCCGGAGACTAAGCTGAAGAGACGCTATTCCAGTGTGTCTAAATCAATACCTTTTATCATAAGATTGTGTAAACAGTGTGGAGTGAAATCCAGACTTCGCTGAAGACAGTGGCAAAACTTTCATTGACATCAGGTGACCAGCACTTCACACATGGTCATGACAAAGTCCATTTTATTTGTGTGAAGCACAGTGTGAAATAGGGAGGGAAATGTTATATTATTTACCCCAAAGTTCCAACCAAAATTATGATTATTAGAATTAGAGCACAAACCAATGAAAAGTCATCTTTCCAAGTCGGTATAGTAGACTTAGATTTCTGTCTTTAACATTAACTCAGAGAAACAATAACCGCTCTTACACAAGCCCGCTAAGCCTAACCTAAGTATACAAATGCAGACAACCGAGGGTTAGAATCTAATACAAGAGTCAATATTGAATTAGATTCTAGCCCTCGGTTGTCTGCATTTGTATATTTAACACTAACTCTCCAGGAAATGGTGGAGTGTTGTTGAAGGCATATAAGCTCTTTCATCTCTGTACAGAATATTGGTTTGATTTTGGATCTGGTCAGCAGTAACAGAAATCTGTGGCCGCTCAGGTAAGGTGAAAATGATTGGTGGTTTTCATCTATTTTGTAGCAAATACTCATATCATAAAACTTCATGGGCATTGTGGCCACTGTGACCACTTTCAGACATCCCCCCCCCCCCTCGTGTGCATATTCTGGCTGTGGGGGGCAATGCGCAGCCAGAATATGCATGGGGATCGGCCGGTCTGAAAGCCCCCCCCCCCCCGGCTTTGGCCGGCAAAGCTGCACGGGATGCAGAGCAGGAAATAGAGCTCTGCATC
Source organism: Sphenodon punctatus (assembly GCA_003113815.1). NCBI lineage: Eukaryota > Metazoa > Chordata > Lepidosauria > Sphenodontia > Sphenodontidae > Sphenodon > Sphenodon punctatus. Next base: position 630,563 of record QEPC01008772.1, on the reverse strand, counting down.
CATGCACATGCGGGGGAGGGGGGAGAGCTGATCCCCGTGCATATTCTGGCTGTGCATTCCCCCTTGCAGCCAGAATATGTGTGGGCCAGGGGGGAGCCTGAAAGTGGCTATCCAACCCACCCCACCCCCCTTTCACTCTCTAACTCTGCTTCTGGTGGCCACTGTTTACTATCTGTGTTAGGTGAAAACCATTATAATACCCTCTCTGTTTCTGGTTGCAGCCAGTGAGTTTCTCTCTCTTGGCGTTCACAAATGACGAGACAGATGATAGCACACACCAGGTGGGTGTCCACCTGCTCGTTTATTAGGTTTTCACCCCCACCCGCTACATGGCCACCATCCACTGAACACACAGTCCCCACTCACAGCAGGGCCTCAGAGCATGTGGACCCTGCTGTGTGGGCAAATGCAGGCTAATGTGTACCCATGTGTCTGTGTCCTGTTAATTAGGTAGAGAATGCAGGTCCCCATGTCCACATCCTGTCAATTATGTGGCAGGGAAGAACTCCTGCGCATGCATTTAGTTTGTCATGCTAAACCTGTGAGTGGGGGCTGAGCGGGAGCTGCTCGTTTCTTAGAGAGAGATCCCTGCTAGCGCTGAAACAAGAGCTCAGTAAACCGAGTAATCTCATTGAAATCCTGGTACTTGTTCTGTTCTGGGACAAACTGAGCACTGGGATGTGCTTGCCAAATTTTGGTGAGTAAAAAACAGAACCTGACGAGCACCAGCTGGGAGTGGTGGGGAGGAGAGCCTTCCCAAGCGCTCCCAGCTGGTCCTTCTCAATTTCAAAGCCTGCTCCCCCTCCCCCCGGCCAAAAAGCCATTTTACAGGGGGGGCAGGCTTTGAAACTGCCTGCTCAGCTTTTTCTGAGCTGGGTCGGCAGTGGGGAATCCTCTTCCCAACTGTGTGAAACCCCCTAATGGGCCCTGTTCCCAGGGGGACATATATCAGAGGTGCATGCAGGTTGGAAGAGGCCTCCCCACTCAGAAAAAGCCGAGTGGGCAAGTCCTGGATTCAGCTGTGCAGCTTGCAGGCAGGGGGAGGAGAAGGGAGCAGCCAGCAGCGACTGGGTAACTAAGGTGAGGCAAGTCAGCTCAGGGAGCGTGGATGCAGAGTGCTCCCCCCTTCCCCACCATTGTTTCCCCCCAGCAGCCATTTTTCTAACTGCTCACCGTGAAATCGCCCTGTGCTTTCAATTACGAGCAGCGAAATCACTGCTTATTTCAACCACAGCCCCTGCCTTACGGGACAGAAAAGTATGTAGGGGCCATATATCCTCATCCCTCTGTTACCCCTTCTACTCATGGAAGTCAGGGTTGAGAAGTAATAAAAGGGCAGATGAGATGAGCTTGTAAAGAAGACATAAGTAGCCAGGGCTATCAATTCAGTATCTTGTTGAGCAAAAAATTAGACAGAAAATAAACTAAGCAAAAATATTAGTGGGTGATCTAAAATCCTATTTAGATCACCAGTTATGTAATTTTTCAAATTGAAAGCTTGCCATGAAGAGAGAGAAGCATTATATTACTATAGTTCTGCTCTACATTTGTGAATGGTTACAGTATATAATTCAGATAATCTTGACTCTTTTCTTTTTTTTTGCTTTATAACATAACACATTGAAATCATGACCCCCAAAGGCTGCTGCAAGCTCCAGTCTCTGCAAATTTTAACTCATAATTACAAAAGTCCGACCTCTTAAGCATTAGAACATCATTTTCACTAATGCTGTAGGTATTAACTTACGGAATGACTGAAACCCTAGTTGTCAGTCTTCATTCAAAGTTACAGGACCATTTGAGGAATATTTTAAAAAGCTTTTAACAAAAACGATTTAAATCCGGATTTGAACTGAGAGGTATTGACTAACTGCTGTTCATTCGCACACTGCAGAAGAAGAGCCTGTTTTGTCATGATTGTTAAATAAGAATAATCTAGACCCACTGTGAGGAGTTTGTCAACTACTTTGCAGACAAGATTGCTCGGATTCAGACTGAGTTTGACTCTGGATTAGGGGCAGTAGGAGACGGAGCGCGAGGGGACGGAGGCCCCGTCCGGTCCAGCTTCGTGGGGGGAGTTTCAGGAAGTGACGCCGGCCGATGCGGTGGGTGTCCTGGGGTCTGTGAGGGCCACATGTTGCGAACTCGATCCGTGCCCGTCCTGGTTAGCAAAAGCTTCCAGGGAGACGTTGGGGACGGTGCTGGCGAGGGTAGTGAACGCGTCCTTACAGCAGGGGAGGCTGTCGCCCTGCCTCAAGGAGGCTGTGGTGCGCCCCCTGCTGAAAAAAACATCCTTGGATGTGGATGTGCTCGCCAGCTACCGACCTGTCTCTAACCTTCCCTTTTTAGGGAAGATTATTGAGCGGGCGGTGGCGCTCCAGGTGCATCTGGATAGCATCAGTTTCCTAGACCCTTTTCAATCTGAGTTCCGCCCCGGCTATGGCACCGAGACGGCGTTGGTGGCCTTGGTTGACGACCTCCGCCGGGAGATGGATGCAGGATGTTCAACATTTCTTATCCTGCTAGATCTCTCGGCCGCTTTTGATACCATGGACCATGGGCTGCTGCTGAG
>QEPC01008772.1:610176-627073 GCA_003113815.1 Sphenodon punctatus | reverse complement strand
CCTTCCGGAGGAAGCTTGCCTGGCCCCATGCCTGTTGACATTCCGGTGAAGTTGCAAAACCTGGCTGTTCACCCAGGCTTTTGGGAGGGTAGGGTGAGGTGTTTTAGCTCCCCCACCTATTTTTGTTCGTGTTATCCATGATTTTAGCCCTGTTTTAATATTTTATTATTATTGTTATAAGTGTTTTAAATTGTTTTTATTGTATTTTAAATTGTCGGAAGCCGCCCCAGGCTGCGTTGCAGGAGGGGCGGGGTATACATTTATTAAATAAATAAATAAAGTGCATGGGAGGCAAGTGGCCAGTTATCGACACATCCCAATGAGACAAGAAAACATGAGTGGATTTAAACGGCCGCACTCTTTATTCAAATTTCTAATTAGGATAGGTGGGGTAATCATCTATTGTGATTCGGTTCCAGTACCATAAACTTAAACGTGATCAACACAACTTCAGGAGTTGGTCTTGATATACCCTCGATGACCATCCCCAAACCGTAACCAAGTTAACATCTCCCCCTCATTCTGTGCCGGTGACCGTGGTCGAGGGGGACAAAGTCCTTCTGGACCTGAGTAAGGAGGAAGGTGCCTGCAGGTTGGGGACCATACCTGTCCCTATCGCCCTTGCTAGTCACCCCTCCCAGGCAGGCTACCGCACCACTTGCCGTACCCTGGTTTTGCGGTAGGTGTGGGATATGGCGTGTTGACTAATATTCTCCCTCCCACCCCCCCAATCCCCTTTAGCCACTAACGCGTTTGTGGTAGGTGTGGGATATGGTGTGTTGGACTAATATTTTCCCTCCCCCCCACACCCGGTCTCCTTCAGCCACTAACGCATCTCCTTGTTTACTGTTTTCCTGGTCTTATCTATCTTTCTAGGGAGAACTGCCCTACCCCATGATATCCGCTCTGCTAGGTCAGTCCAGATTATCAGCGCAACTGGGAAAAGGTGTTTAATTTCCCAAATATCACTCTTTATACTCCTGATAAGTTGGACTCCTTTTAAATGTGGCAAGTCGTTCTCTCCTAAGTGAAGGACAATGTTATCTGGCTGGGGGCCTACTGGCACTGCCCAAAAGGTGGACAGCAGCAGATGCCATCTCATCCTGCTGTGGCCCTTCCACCAAATCTCTGCACGCGCTGACAGACCTAGCTGAGTCCCGCATCAGGTATTCCCAGCAGCCTTGCCCTCCCAGCATACCAGGCTGTGACCAATGAGCCATACTAGCTGTCTATGGTGGGGTGCAGCACCTGAGAGAAGACAGACACATCGTTAATGGCTGACAGGGGGGTCCTACACATATGACCAGAAGGCCCGGTAACGCCAGTGGCCCACTGTCTGAATGCCCTCCTCGGACATGCCTGATGCTGCCGCAAAGCTGGCGGCCTCAATTCGGAATGAGTGAGATCCAAACTCAGAGGGAGAAAGCTGCAAGTGCCCTAGTGTGGCCCGCAGGATTGCTGTAAACTGGTACCTAGTCAGGAAGCCCCCATTTGCGTGTTTGAATAGGGGGCCCAGTAGTCCGGGCCAAATGGCCAGATATTCCCCTAATGCCTAAGCCTGGCACAGTTCAGGCGAACCTGCTTTAGCCAATCTGACTGTCTGGCCTTTCCCCCTCTGGTCTGTCTTGGAGCACCTGAGGCAAATGGAAACTGCCTGGCGGCTCATGCTAACATCCTCTATGGCCAGTGGTCTACCTGCAACATTCCTGGTTGAATTTGCTACCAGCTTGCTCACGTGGAAGGCGCCAAAGAATGCAAATTTAAAAACCGTGTTAAACAACTGCACTTCAAACCTGTCTGCGCAAGCTAGGGGTAGGGTACCGCATATGTCCAACAGCAAGAGCAGGGGGGAGTGATCAAGATGGGGGCTGCTACCCTCCCGAGACCAGGACTCCCGCATACACCTGGCAAAGAAACTCCTATCGGGGGGGGGGAGGGGGCAGCCAGGCGACTCATGAACCTGAGGGCCCTTAGCTTGCCAGCTGTGGCATCAGCAGCCGCTCCGCTCCTCCTCTAACTTAAAGAAATCTGGAGCATCTGGGGCTCCGGTTGTCACATCAAAAGGGGACCAAGTGGTTGGCAATTTCTGTCAGTCAGAGGTGGATCTCCAGGATGATGGGGAATAGTTCCAGGAATGTATGAACCCTGGTAATCCCAGATTCCACCCACTCTAGTGACCAAGGGGCCATGCACCACCTGTCTCAGAAGTATATCCTGAACCTGAGGCCACCAGCCGCGTCGGAATGAACCTGGAGTTCAGTTTTCAACAAGAGCTGGTCCCTCCAAATGCTGATCCCGTTAAAGTTATCCAAGAAGGAGGTCCATACCCCCAAGTCATCCTTCATCTCCTGATGTGGTGGTATGGCTGGGGGTTGCCCCCCAAACTAGTGTACATCCGGGATAGGAATGTCCTTGCCGGGGCAACCACCCTACAGGCAAAATTGAGGCTCCCAATCAAGGACTGGAGCTGCCTAACCGTTACCTTCCTGGCAGAAACACACACACTGATCTTTGCACTGAGTGTCACCAACTTATCCTTGGGGAGGCGGCATACCGCTGCTACTGTGTCTTGTTCAGTGCCCAAGTATGTCAGTAGAATGGCTGGCTCTTCGGTTTTTTCCAGAGTCAAAGGGATGCCTATGTGAGTGGCAACCTCCTGGAAAGCCTCCATCATGGCCTGACACTCCCTGGTGGCCGCTCAGCTGATGAAGAAGTCATTGAGATATTTGATGACTCCCTCCGCGCAAGTGTGCTGCCAGAACACACATTTGACCAAGGAGCTGAATCGCTCAAACGTTGAGCAGAAGATTGCCGCCCATGGGCATGGCCTTGTCATAGTAGTACTGGCCTTGGACATAGAAGCCCAACAATGGGAAACTATCTGGGTGAACTGGGAGTACACGAAAGGCAGACTTAATATCACACTTTGCCAGCAGGGTGCCGTGGCTGTAGCGTTTAACCAGTGTCACTGCCGAATCAAAGGATTCATAGTGTACAGAGGTGAGCTCTTTGGATTGACTGCCCCCCCATTTCCCAATTGGGTATGATAAGTGGTGGACTAGGCATAGAGGGTGCCGTGGAGGGGAGAACGCTGCTGGATGTGTGGCATTCCTCCTCCCCCGAGGCCCCTGTTCCCAGGTCCCGCCCCGTAGGCCCCGCCTGATTGTCCTTCCCCCCCCCCCCATGCCTGATTGCTCAGACGTGTGTGGCTTACTCACCCCAAGCCCTGCCATACCTGGTGAGATCGCCAGGGGGCCAGTTTTCTGGTGAGATGGTGTGTGGGCGGGGCTCCGCCCAGCCATGGTGCGTGTTGCGCACTCCAAGGCCTCAATTAGATGCAGGGTCTCATCCTCCCCTTGCTCTTGAGCATCCGGCTCCTCTGTCTGCCTATCTGGTTCTTGTTGGTGTACACCATGGATTGTCAGTGCTGTGCCACTGGACCCAACAGATGAGACACTACCCTCTAATTTGTGTGTGTGTTGTGTGTTGTCTGCTGACACCCTTTGTCTCTGTGAACAGTTCACTGCAGGTGGATCTGACTCCCAAGCTTGCATTTTTTATATTACGAAAAGGGGCGCGATCACAACAAGCAGCCATCTGCTTTAAAAGGGCAAGCGCATGGCAAGTCCAAGCTCGCTCTTGAGGAATTGCATTCTGCAAGGCCTTATGTTCCTTCCCGGTTACAGGAGTGACTCTACATAGGATGTGGATTTTTCTCTTTCTTTTCTTTCTATAGCCTGCCCTTTGTTGAAAGCTCAGTGCAGGTAACGATGTATGTGCAGCCTGGGAAAGTCACGAGCTCATGTGTATTTTGTCCTGATTTTTGTAAATGCAGATTGGCGCAATACATCAAGAATCCTCTTACGAATCTATTCCCTATGGTCCATTGCTATTCCTGATCTCAGACAAGACTCAGGTCAAAAAAGCAGAAGCAGGGCTGTCTGTATTGTTCTTGTTCAACACAGGCTGTGGCCTCATATTATCCCTGGTCAATACCTTGTGTCTTTAAAAATAGTCATTGCAGAAAGTAAATTGAAATCTGTGTTGTTTGATTAGTTTCATTTAGCTCTGATTAAAATCAATATTCCTCCCTTCTCATTTTATAAAAATATCACCAGTGCTTAGCCTTGGCTGTGATACCTTTATAGTAATTGCTTCAGTTTAAATGTGAGTTTCAGGTCTGTTTGTTTTTTAATTTAAATTAAAAGTGCTTAACTTTTAATTGTTACTTTTTAGTAGCTCATTCCTGGTTAAGTACTTGTATTTATAAAAAACACATGGGTCAAGTTGGTGGATTTAGTTAAGCTGAGTAGTTATTTCAGGGGCAATTTTAAGGTTAGAGGAATATACAGTGTGGTAAAGGCGTTTATGGGTAACTCAGTGCTAACTTCCAGCTTGATAAGTGCTAAAGCAGTTAACTGAATGTATACTCCAACACTATTCTTAGTTATACCACAAGACCATTCAGGAAACGAAAACATTTTAAGCAAGAACGATCCTACTATATGAAGGTTTGAAATTTAAGTTGTGCTTCTGTTTTCTCAGCCTTCACATCAATATCTGTGTAGTGAAAAATTCTTCAAGGACAGGCCAACAAGATGGAAAATTAGGCTTAAAAACTGATGCGTATTTGAAACTGTGGTCAGTTTGCAAAGAAAATGGCACTGTACGACAGAGTGGGTAAAACCACATGTGATGGCGGCGGTGTGCCACTGACACAACTCTGACCACGTCAGGAACTCGCTGTGAACATGGCCGGGGATAGCTCAGGCCACCAGCCACATGTGAGTCAGGGTGGGAGAGCTGCCACGCTGCCTGGGCAGCGGAATCCGGGCAGTAGTCGCATTAGACTCCGGCCCTGTGTTTCTCCCAGCGCCCTGCCACCCACCATTACAGGCAGCCAATAACAACCACCATGGTGGCCTGGCCATGGCGGACCTAATCCAGGCTGGGTCACGGTAGGCCAAAACAATAGTTCTTACCCCATGTGGTGCGCTTTGCCCGGATTGGGCAGGCCCTACCCTGCACTGTTACTTCAGCTATTTGCCCAGGTGAAAGCCCAAGCTAGCCACCAACACAACCTGGGATATCCTGAGTCAACATCTGACAACCCGAAACCACACATGATGATGACCGTGACCCTTGGGCCAAAGCGCCGCGGGCCACCACAGCGGGCGGCGGGCCACTGTGATGTCTGATTTTACCCAGTGAAATCCTGGATCCATTGAAGTCAACAAGAATGTGCTATGTTTTCAGTGTAGCCAGAATTTCACTCAGTTCATCTTAAAGCACTATAGTCTTATCTGAGATAGTATTCAATTGCTATGGATTAATTGAAAATGCCATTCAGGATAGACATTTTGTCTGTGGTGTTATCCCTGATGTCACGACAGCTTCTTAAATAATACACAGTAATCCTGTCTTATAGTCTGCAAAGCATATGGTACCTTATGTACAATTTGGGTGAGAGAGCCTTTTTGATTGGCTTTGGCATGAATTTGGAAAACCAGCAACCATAACATCAGTTCATAGTGTTGATAATTTTAACTTCTTTTCTGCTATTTATTTGAATGTATTTGGGAGACATATTAGGCTCCACAATGCAAATGGTGCATCATTTATGGTACGGCCAGTGCTTCTCTTTTTAGACATGGGTGTTGGTCAGCTGTATCTAGAAGGTTTTGAATTAGGCTCAGTATTTTTTTGAGGAATGGTTTTCAGCTTGTACTGTTTACAGCTGTTTTATCAACTATCTCAGTTCTGCTGTTTTGCTCTGCTAGAAATAAAATATGTACTGAAATGCTGCTATCTTCTAGTTCACTATAAACAGTGTATTTTAGAACTGTCAAGTCCATGTATTTATGCTCCAGTTCATGCTCTTTTATTTATCTTTTTGACAGAGCCTTGAAGTTCTGGCTAATAAATCAGGAATGCAGTAACTACTTTTGAAAAGTACAAATCTTATTATTTTATTGGTCCCATAAGTTACTCAGTCTTTGGTTAATTCCAACAATCTTGCCTAGTTCTGGATGGTTTCTAACCCCCTGGTAAACGGCAAATATATATCCATCCTTACAAAGAGATCAAATGCATGGTGTCCTCCACATGGATGGTGCAAACTCTACTCAGCATTTTTATAACTGAGCCATTAATCTATTTCATACTTCACTTTAATAAACTTCACTAGTACCTTGAGTTTTCAAAGTATACTCTCCGAGTTTGAAGGCTGGCAAATCACTCTAATTCAAGTAAGAGGATACGAATGCCTAACAGTAACTTTAGTAGCTCATCGGGAAATCTGTCTTCTCTACCCTGAATTCGTTTACTTTCTTGGGTTCCTCTTTTCTTCCAGGCTGTGGAAAAAGGGTGTGGGAGAGGAGAGTTGCATTTTATTTATATTTCCTGATATATTTTTTTTCCTTAAGTTTCCCCAGTATATTTCTCAAAGAGAAACGGACACGAGTCTTTTTGAAGTGAATATGGCTTATGCTGACAAAGCACTTTGAATGTTCAGCTCATGCTTAGCTTTAAAGACAGAAATAATCCCATTGATTTATAGTAAGTGTATGTGTTAATGTATGTGGGTAGGAAGGTAACTGGGGGTTAATGGTGCAGTAGCAAAAAGGCCATATTGCACGAAACACATTTGGGAGGGGATGGCGCTATAAAAATTAAATTCCTAGAATTGTTAAGGTAAACAGTCTAAGAAGAATGTATGTGGGATGAAGGTATGAGAATTATTATATAGAAATGCTAAGGACTGTGTGGCAGGGCTATGCCCTGCTTATCTGCGGGACTGCCTCACCCCCCATGTGCCAGTGCGTCCTTGAGATCGTCTGTGGGAGCCTTTTTGGAGGTTCCCCAGGCGAGGTGGGTGGCCACCGATGTTAGATCTTTTTCGGTGACAGCCCCTGTGCTGTGGAATTTGCTCCCGGAGGAGGCTTGGTTGGCTCCCACTTGCCTGCTATTTCGTTGTGTTTGTAAGACCTGGCTGTTCCGTCAGGCTTTTGGCGAGGGGGGGGGGAGGGTTTTTCTTTTCCCCGCATATTGTATTTTTAAATTGTTCTAATTTTTTTTTATTGTTTTATTGATTATTGTTGTTTGCCACCCCGGGCTGCCCTGTTGGCAGGAGGGGCGGGATAGACATTTTACATAAATACATTTTAAATAAATAAATAATAAATGGCACCTCCCAGGAGGATCCGCTAAGATGGCCATCAAACAGGAAGTGGCTAAGTTTGGGGCGGGGCTTGAAGAATAAAGAGAGGCAAGCAGGAAGCAAAGGAGGACAGTCTACTCCTGACTGTAGAAGAGGACACTGCTCTGGGAGAGACTTGCTGGCCTGAAGGAAGGGGACCTGAACCTTGAGGAGAAGAACCGGGATGTGAGTGGGGGATAGCTAGCCAAGGGACTGTATGTGACTACGCTACTGGTGATGTGATGGACTGTATGTTATGGAGATTGACCAGAGGTTAATGCCTGGTCTATGGACTGTGACCTATGGATAAACTGATATTGTTGATTCCCCAAAAGTGACAGCTGTATAACGATGGGGCTTGATCCTGACAACACTTACACCCATGGTTAAGTGGGGGACCCTGCGACAGACTGATTCACACAAATGTGAATCCTTAGTGTATCTGTATAATATATAGACTGTGCCGGTCTCTCCTGAGATGTTGGAGGCAGTGAATGAAAATGGTTTCCAGCACAGGCCTACCTCAGCCAATCAGTTCTGTACTGTCAGGATTCCTGACCAATTCATCTTCAGACATTTGACCAAATAGAGTATTTGGGTCCCATCCAAGGTCTGTGCACTGGGTGTGCGCATTCATCTCGGGCAGGGGAGGGAGGATAGCGCTTTGAGCGTTACAGTGGCTTAGCAGAGAGAGACGTAGGGCTGGGGTTGTGGACTTGGGTGGCAGTGCAGTCTGTCAGGCAGCAGTGGCGGCACGGTTTGCAGGCGCAAGGTATGTGTGCGCAGTGTGTGGTGGTTCTGTGCAGATTGGATCAGGATCTTTATGCTCGGTGGCTTTAGTGCGGCATAAACTCTGTTGTTTTAACCTTAAGGAGAGCCAGCCATTCTCGGTGACTTCAAAGATGAAAAAACAAATCAGCAGGCAGTGGGGACAATCTTTAAAACAAGAACTTTTCTTTTTACTATTACCTGTGAGAGCCCATTGCTAGCAAGTGCAGCTTCTCTTGTTGGTTATGATACATTAAGTGATCAGTCTTCAGTTTGTGTTCGTTCTTGGCAGGATTGTGATAGCCACACAAGCATTTACATCTGTTTATGTTTTAATTAGGTTAACAAGGTGCTTATTTGTCTGTCATGTAGCATGAATGAGCAGGAAGAAATCTTGTATTTATGGTTTGATTAATGAAGCAATTTTCTAAATTCTTTTTTATTTCCACTTTATGAAATGCGAAGATACAAAATTACCATGGCCCTTTTTAATCGGGCCGCAGGTGTGGATGGGGGGGATGTGTGTGCGGGCAGTGCGGGGGGGGGCGGTGTACACGGGCACACAAAGATCCCCTACGCATCCCCACTCACGAAGCAACCGCCATTTTGGCCAATTGCTCTGAGAAGCGTGATGGGAGGAAGTGAAAGTGTATGCTTGTTTTGCGGGCACGTGCATGCACGCCCACACATCTACATGTCACATGGGTGGTCGTCACATGGGTGGCACCCACTCATGCCCATGCAGCAGACCTGCATGAACATGAGTGAGTGCATCTCGGGTAAAAAGGGCCCATGTTAGTTTCAGATATTGTATTTAAAAAGACATCACCATCTCCACTTAACAGTACTTAAGATTACATCAAACTAGTTAATGTGGGAGCCAGTGTAGTCTAGTGGATAAGGTTTTGGACTTGGTCCTAGAAGACCAGTGTTCAAATCTTGTCTTAGGCCCTTTTTAAACAAGACGCACCCACTCATGTTTGCTCATGCTCATGCAGTGGACGTGGGTGGGCGCATCCTGTTTGAAAGCGGTGGCAGGTGGGCTGGCATGCGTGTTTGGCTCGCATGAAACACACACCTCCACCCATCGTCCCCACATGGAACAACCAGCGAAAACACAGGTTACTCCATGCAGGGGCATGGGTAGGGGATGGGTGTGCGCCCGTTGGCATGTGCCTAACCCCCGCAGTAGCACGACCATGGATCGCTGCTGGGGGGGGGCAGTCAATTTGAAAAAGGCCTTAGCTATGAGCTCACTGAGTAGTCTTGGGTAAGTCGGTGGGGCCGATCTGATGGCCTGCAGATCCTTGGGCATGCTCTATGAATCTATGATCCACATTCACAGTGTCCCCCAAATGCATAAAATGTGTTCAACCTCTGCAAACAGATCTAGAAGCATAGGTGATTTGTGGGGGTGGCATGTGCCCCCACCCAATTTTCAGAAGCCCTATAGAACCCCTGACGAGCCTCCACTCCTGTGCCCCCCACTATTAACAGTTACCAGTTGCCTATGTCTAGAAGTGAAAACACTGAGTATAGAACCTTTAAGTTACAAACAGACCAGTGAAAACCGTTTTTTGGTTGGTTTTTCCTCATGTTTACGGCTTCGACCATATGTTTTGGACTCTGACCTGGCCACTGTCATCCATGCTTTCATCACCTCTAGGCTAGACTACTGTAATGTGCTCTACGTGGGGCTGCCCACAGTTCAGAGACTGCAGCTGGTGCAGAATGAGGCAGCCCGTATCCTGGTGGGACTGGGCCACCAGGAGCATATTGCACCGGTTATCCGATCACTGCACTGCATTGGCAGGAGACAAGAGGCTCAGCTGCAGCCTCCAGGACTCAGGCACAGCAAGCAGAGAGGCTTTGGGGGAAGGAAGGAGGGGAGGGAGTGAGACAAAGGAGAGGATGATGAAGGGATGGAGCGACAAGTCAACTTCTTGCACCTGGGCCCATTCCAACCTAGCTTCACCCCTGAATTCATGTTTTTACTACAATTAAAGTAGGTGGTAGGTTGAAACTTCAAAGTAATGAGTATTGCAACAACATGCAGTTCACATTTATGGAAACCATTGAAGATATTTTACAGAGTTACAGCAGTCTCTGCTCCCAGGGTTAGGGCTGTAGCGGAAAGTCACAGTGGTAGCTATTTCCACCAGAAACAGCGTTTCCGCAATTAGTTGTATGGCGTGGCAGAGGTGTTCATTCCGCTAGTTTCATTCCGCTACTTCCGCAGTTCTGCTAATTTCATTCTGCTACTTCTGCAGGCTTCACAAATAGTGGAAACATGCCATTTTCGCTACTTTCGCCATTCTGCTAGCGCCACAAAATAGCGGAACAGCAGTTTTCCAACAGTTTCCGACAATTCCGCATTTTTTTCGATAGTTTCCAAATTTTCAGAATGCCGGTGGAATTAGCGGAATGTTGGCAGAAAAGCCGTGGTGTGGTGCGGGCAATTCTGAAATGGTGGAATGGAATCGCGGCGTGGTAAAAGCTGCTGCCGCTTCAGCCCTACCCAGGGTATTTGTATTTTTGATGTTCTAGGGTACTTTCTTTCCATTAAGTTTTATAAATGTTTTAATGAAAACCAACTTCTTTATTTTGGCTTAAATTTAGTATTTGCCTCTACCATCTAGATGGAGGAACCAAGTCCTTGTTTTGTCTCACTTGCAGTGTCAAACTTTGGTCTATGCCATTGTGTTATAATGCCAACAATTTCCACTAACAACTTCCCATGGAAGTCCTGAAGAGAACTTGGAATTTTTTCTAGGAGGAAATAGAAAATGGATGATTAGACAAGAAGAGTTGTATATAGTTTCATTTTATCAACATTTCATTTTTTCCAAGCTAAGAAAACATTTTAGACGATATTTTGCTATTGCATTTTAACAGTGCAGTAAAAAGTGCAGCAAATACTAGGCCTTAAGGCACTGTTGACTAGTCAGATATGCATCTAAGACATATACCGCCTCTGGAATAATTTTACCTTTTGAGAACCAAAAGGTTAGTTCTCAGTACTAGAGGGTGAATCCAAAATACTAGTAAAATAGAGGGTGGGTCAAAAGTATTTTCCAAAATTGGTCATTTCACTGATTTGGGAATGCTAAGCATTAAAACTGTAATAGATTTTCACAATATGAGGATTCTGTCACCATGCTGAGGGGCCTCATGATATGAAAGCAGATTTAGTCATTCTTCTGAAAATTCTGTTTAGAGTCAGTGATTTTGAAATGTTTCAACAGTGTCTTACATTTTACGTTGAAGTGTATTGTTTTGCCCTGTACAGCACTGGATACACTCTGTTTGGATGATGCTATGCAAATTATAGCTATATCATTCAAATGTTTGTTTAAAGACAGATACACGGAAAAGGGAAAAGCAAATAGATCTGTTAAGATCATCTTGGTAAAGGCAACTGATTTGAAAATGTTTTTGATTTATGGGAAAAGCAGAATAAGACCAGTGAAAGAACATTAGCTTTGCTGTCATACAGCAGACTAGAAATCTCTCTTGGAACTCCAAGGAAAAAACTTATTCAGCACCATGAAGACCATGGGATATTTTGTTTCATTTATTAATGGGAGCAGGGTCAGCTCCCTCATTGCCTGTTCTGTGTTCACAGATTGTTGTGTTAGTCCCAAGTATGAGAGGCAAAACAAAGTAGTTGAGATGATTTTCTGTTGGTCCAAGAACTCTAAAGCTTTCAAGTTTCTGAGAGCGTTTTTCCAGGCAGGTTAGACTTGCCTGACTGGCATGGTGCTTAATTAATGTATTCTCATTAAACAGTTGTAAGATAAGAGAGAGTAAAAAGTCAATAGATTGGAGTCATCAAGTCAATATTATAGAGTGGATAAACTGCTCTATAGTTAAGGTGTATTGCATGTTTCATTATAATAAAACCCGAACATTCAATTTGTTATACAATTAAAATAATTTACACTATCACTGTGTAATTTTGCATGGAGGGTTGCTTTGGTGAGAGGGTTAAACTGTCCAAATTTCAGAGAAATCAGACTTAAAATAGGGGAGAGCAGGTTTTTTTGCTTTAATTGTGAGCATCTTGATTTGATCAGCCTTGCGTTGGGGGTGGGGTTAGTTGTGTGTCGTTTTAAAAAAAACGTTTTTAAAAAGTCAAGCCTGTGTCCTAATTGAGCCTTGGCTTTATTTTTTAAAACACTCCCCAGGATTTTTAGAGTTGTAAGATATTTAAACTCACATTTTATTCTATGGAAAGAACGCAATACTGCTCTTATGTAATACATGTGCAGTTAGGATTCCATACAGTTTAAAGAACACCATCCCCCACCCAAGCCCCTTCAGCATGGGCGTGGGGTAGAAACTACTGCCGCCTCCCCACCCGACTGCCTGCCTCTCGTTTGCCTGCCCGTCTACCCATTGCTCCCATCACCCGCTGCTTTCCCAATGCTGCTTCTGCTGTCACCACTGTGACTTTGAAAGGCCATGCGCCACCACATGCATGTGCGTGTTAAGCCCGCCATGTTTTCTACTCTGGCATGCTGGGAAATGTTGTCCCAGCATGCCAGGCAGGAAACATGGCCACGAGCCCAGTGCGCACGCACAGTGATGCAGGACCTTTGAACACCGACACAGCTCCTTTAGCAGCAAAAAAAGAGTAAATAGGGAGTTGTTGTTTACCGTTTCAGCTCTATGAAACTAACTGGCAGCAGATTTAAAACAAATAAAAGGTAGTATTTTTTAATTCAACGTATAATTAATCCATGGAATTTGTTGCCAGGCCCACAGGATGTGGTCACAGTAAGTAGCGTAGCTGGGTTTTAAAAAGGATTGGAGGATAGGTCCATTAATGGCTATCACCCAAATATAATGGGTGCAACTTCTGACTCTTGGGGGATGGAAGTGAAAAACAGGAAATGGGTTGTCCCATTATGACTTGTCTGGTACTTCTTCCACATAACTTAGATTGACCACTTTTGGAGACAGGATGCTGGGCTCGATGGATCATTGGTCCGATATAGCTGTTCTTATAGATGCCAATGAAGAACTTGGTAGATTGAATGAGGTACGTCACATATTGTGACTGGCATCCAGATGTCCCATATATTATAGAGCCACAAGAGTGATTCTATTAGTTAAGGCAGGTAGGAGTTCCGATGCAAGTGCCTCCATTCACTTGCTGTTTACTTCCAGGTTGGTGAGGTTTCGTTTGTTGGGGTTTGTTCATTTCTGGGAGCATGTTAGTTTCCCAGAAGGAGATAAAAAATTAAAGAGACAGATCCTGTAAGGTCTGGTGTTTTTTCAGACTCTTTGGTGGGCGGGTTTTAGAGAAATCTGATGTTTAAAATGCCACTTTCCCCTATGGAGAGTGGCATAACAATGTACGTTCTACAGCCTTTGATACATAGGCAACATAATGGGTGTTTTTACACACACATTTCTCCTGAATGTTTGCTGTTACATCCTGAACTTTGTGTGTCTAAATCACTCATCCAAATCTTAAACATCTGGCTCTTTGAACTTCTGCATAGAACTTCTCCCAGAACTTTTGTGTGTAAAAGGTTCTCCTGGTAAACTGCTTTGCTCCAGGCAGCTGTGGTCACTTGGTTTCCATGGCAGCCTGTCATGTCGACAGCTGCGGCTACTTTAGGCTGCCTCAGGGCAGTGTGTGTGTGAAGAATGCATCCAGGAACTGCCTCAGGGCAGAGTGTGTGTGTAGAATGCATCCGGAACTTACTTGTGGACTTGTAAACCCAGAAGATTGAAAGACCAGAACTTTAAGGTGTGTGTAAAAATGCCCATTGTTTTGACAAATACTTTAAGGTGTAAGAAAGAACACTACTTGTTGTTTATATGGGGTCATGACAAAAGTCTGAACCCATAATAATAATAATAATTAATTAATTAATAGTGTAAGAACACTAAAGAGAAAATAACAGAACATGTCTCAACCTTTTTTCTTTTTCTTTTTTTTAAAAAAAACCAGTTTATTCTCTGTTAAGTACTAGTACAGAATTCTGAAACCAAAATACAGTATCCCTAGTTGGTCACTTGGTTTTCATGGCAACCTGTCACGACTACAGCTGCGGCTACTTTAGACTGCCTCGGGGCAGAGCGTGTGTGTGTGTGTGTGTGTGTGTGTGTGTGTGTGTGAGAGAGATGCCTCCAGAACGTACTTGTGGACTTGTAAACCCAGAAGATTGAAAAATCTAGAACTTTAAGGTGTGTGTAAAAATGCCGCTTGTCCTGCCTGCATAGCAGTGTGTGTGCCCTTGCATTCTCTCTAGAGTACAGGGAGCCTAGTTTTCCAATGATTCCAGGTTCACCGCCTAGGTCAAATGAAACACTGAACTGGTCCCCTTAAGGATTAAATTCAGAGCTGAAATCACTGTTCTAGTTCAGGCTCCCACAGTAGGAAGGAAATCACTCCCTCGTTAGTTATTAAACCACCATGCTGACTAACCCCATCCCCTTCTGCAGGATCAAGCCCTTCCCTAGTTCTGCAAGCTGCAAATACAAACACCAGCACTTCTTTGTTTGTCTCTCCGCTCTGGATGCGGTTCTTCCCCCATTTCTGGTTCTCGGCAGCAAAGTTTGTTTTTGGTTTTTTTAGTGTTTCTTTTAATATGGGCATGGAAATATGTTCTGAGTGAAATCGGTTGAGTTTGTAAACGGTGCTTGTCACTTTGCCTCAAAATGCAGTTCTGGCACTGTGTTGTACCACTATTTTAAGAAGGCTTTTAAATTCCACTGCTCCAGTAACCTTTTTACAGATAGCATATTGATCTTTCAATGGGTGTTTTCAGACAAGTGCCTCCTCATGCATTACCTACACATTACTCACTGGTTACCCATGGCAACCAGTGGGTAATGTATAAGAAGGCGCTTGTCTGAAAACACCCATTGACATTGTTTCTGGCTGCATCTACAGTTTGTTCTGCTTGCTCTCATGTTTTATGTAAAGTTTATTTTTGAGTAGAACTTATACAAAGGACTTATCTGAAATAAAACTTTGTTTTAAAATGGTGTGCAAATATCCTTTCGATTATGCATGACCTCATATTTACTCTGTGATTTCCGTTCTACTGTGGAAGCCTGAACTAGATTTGTTCCTCTGTCAAACAGCTTTTGGGACAGAGATTAATTTAGTATTAGGTACCTTGAACTTGACACTGGATACTGTTCATTATTTTTAAAGGAGGTAAAGAGAGAGGATGTTTCCTTAAATGTTTTCAGTCTGTTTATTTATTTGTTCTTATTTGATATATTTTATTCTGTTTTAAATATGTTTCTGTGTTAGCAATGGCCTATGGCCATGCAAATAAACAAATCATTCATTCAACAGGTTTTCACGTTAAGAAGTTTTTCCTAATGTTTAACTGAATCTTCTTTCTTGTAGTTTGAACCCAGTATCTCTAGTCTTGCCTTTAGGGGCAACAGAGAACAAGACTTATTTTAATCTTTATTGCGGGGCCAATAGGCCATTGCAGACACAAAAACAGAAAGCAAAAAACCACGGACCAAGCCCAGTAGAAATAACAAGACTTTGCCATCTTCTGTGTGACAGCCCTTTAAGTATTTGAAGATGGCTATCATATTTCCCCTTAGCCTTTTCTCTAAGCTAAACATACCCAACTCTTTCAACCTTTCCCCATAGGACTTGGACCCCTGACCATCTGTCCTTGTTGCCCTCCTCTGAAGTCGTTCCAGTTTGTCAGTGTGCCAGAGAACTGAGCCAGTCGGCTTGTATGTTGAGCATGCCTGCAATATGGACCGCCTTGACTGAGGATCAGGTGGCTTAACACCCACTTGAAGAGAAGAGAGGCTTCTGCCTTGCAGAGACTTCAATTGGGAGCCCCTCTGATGGTTGGTGAAGGCCAACTGGTCACTTCATTCCTACCTCACTTCTTATGTCCCCATGTTGGTTAATTGTTGTAAGTGCATCCCTGTTTCCTGACGTGGGTGGCTTTAATCCCTTAAATATGTATTAATCAGTATTAGCCCACCCTCCTTTTTGTTTCTTACTATTTCCAACTCTGTAAATTGTGAGTCACTAGCATAATCCTTCACTAGTGAAGTTTATGGGACGTTTGCCACTGACTTCAGTGGATGGAGTTTGTGTCCTAACCTAAAGCATGCCTGTAGCTATAGGAGGTGGTCCACTCTTGCCCTTATTGTAGCCAATAGCTAAGGATCACACTTCTAGACTCAAGTCATCAAAACACAGGCGAAGAAGGGGTCATTCAAGGAAGGGGTAATTCTGGGAAACATTGAGTGTGTTTCATATGTTATGTGAAATATCAATGTCTGTGAGAAATACGTTTCACCGGGAAACAGTGAGGTCACTGATGCGCTGGGAGAGATGTACCTGGGGGAGCAGGGAGGAGTCAACTGGGGATCCACCACAGGCAGTCCGAAGTGTGTACAGGCCAGGCTCTCATCCTTCCCATACCTTCTCCCCAACTGTTACTCCCAGTGTCCAAGCACAAGAGTCCTGGAGAGCAGGTACGCTTGCTGATCTCACCCAGCAGCACTGAGCTGTGGAGAGACGGCAGCCAGTCACTATATAACAGACGGACCAGGAGGAGGCAGCTTGCTCTTAAAGGGCCCAGACTCCTGGCTCCTTCAGCATCCATGCGCACAAGTGACTCTATTCCCAGCTACAGTGTCACTGTCATTCAGCAGTTGTACTAGTTGTTAGTTCAGCCTACAGGAGGGAAGAGATTCCCCTCCTCTGATTTAAGGTTATTCAGTTCAGCCACTCCCTTGTAGGGATGGGCGAACGCGGTTCGGTAGTTCGGTGTTCGGCCCGAACTCGGCCTGTTCGGACAACCGAACACGAACACGAACACACCGAACACCGAACACCGAAATGACGAACACACCGAACCGAACCGAACACCGAACTACGAAATGGCCGAACACACCGAACGGAACCGAACACCGAACTAC
>QEPC01008772.1:573526-599592 GCA_003113815.1 Sphenodon punctatus | reverse complement strand
AGGCCGTTTTCAGACGAGCGCGGCGGCGCCCGCGCTTGTTTCTTTAAAAAGCCGGCAGCCCGTTCTACACGAGACGCTGCCGCCGAATACGCGCATGCGCGGCCGACGCGCATCCATTTCCGTGCGCGAACTGACCGGGTCGGCGATCGAGGCTGGTCAGACGCGGCCGGAAATGGATGCGTGTCGGGCCGCACATGCGCGTATTCGGCGGCAGCGTCTCGTGTGGAATGGGCTGCCGGTTTTTTTGGAAACAAGCGCGGGCGCCGCCGCGCTCGTCTAAAAACGGCCTGAGAAGGTGCATCAACATGAATATTGAAGTCGCCAAGGATGAGTGTGGGGATGTCGTCAGGGAGGAATAGGGTGAGCCAGGGCTCGAACTCGGAGAGAAAGGAGGAGAGGGAGCCAGCGGGGGGCAGTAGATGACAGCAGCACGGAGGTGGAGAGGGGAGTAGAGGCGTACGGAGTGAGCCTCAAAAGAGGGGAAGGAGAGGGAGGGGTTGAAACTGGCAGGAAGGGGTGAGGAGGAGGCCTACACCGCCACTCTGGCCTTCGGAGCGGGACTGGTGGGAGAAGGAGAGACCTTCGAAGGAGAGGGTGGCAGGAGTGACAGAGTCAGTGGGGGAGATCCAGTTTGCAGTAAGGGCAAGAAGGTGAAGGGAGCGAGAGAAAAAAAGATCATGGATATAGGGGACTTTATTAGCAGAGGAGCGACAGTTCCAGAGGGAACAGGAGAAGGGGAGTTGATCAGGGGGGAGACAGGGAATGGGGATAAGATTAGGGGAAGGAGGGTGATGGTACCTTTGAGAGATAAATAAGAGTTTTGTTTTGTTTTTAGTTGTAGTTATGGTTGGTCAACTTGGCCTCACCAACAGTTCCTAAATTATCCTATGTATGGTTGATATAAGATGTTGAGAGTTAGTTCTAAGCTCAAACAATGTAACGCTGGAGGATTTCTAGAAATACAGCAGTCAGATTTCTCCTATTACCGCATAGAGTTGAGGTGAGAATGACTATTCCCATACTGTGATTGTCTGCCATATTTTGGTAATTTTATATAATTTTCAGTCTTTACATAGTGAACTTGCAATCATACACAAGCAAACATAAGCAGCATGTAAGGAAAGTTACATGATGTATAGCTGCTCCTGCCTAGGAAGAATTACCAGAAGTACCAAACAATGGAAATGATTAAACAGGAACTAGCGAAAATCATGAAAAAGCCGGTATGTTTACTCAATGCGTGAGCACATGACAAGTGAATGGTCTGTTTCTGATGGAAACAGCATTTTGCTAGGATTGCTTGATTCAGGACTATTCCCATGGGGAATTTAATGGAGAACCCCAGGAATTTCTATGTTGTGGACCACAACTTGTGGGAATGAAAGTAGTGATCTAAATTTAAGCATCTATTCCACGACATGTCCTGTTTACCTGGAGTGAGTTTATAAGTCACTACTACAGAGAGTCACTAATACAAAGGTCTACCTGCCATTAGTAGATAGATAGATATTTATTTACGACCCCAGTGGCTCAAATTAACATAGGAAAAACAAACATACTAACAAATAAAACAAAAGTCTTATTACAAACCTTTAAACTCAACAAAATTTTACATCAATCTTAGTACAACTTTTGTGTTCTATACCTTCACTCAAGTAAGCTACGTGAGCAAATTCCCATTAGTATTTGCAGTCTATAGACTGACATTTCCTCGATTCTGTATGAGGCTTCACTGCCCAAGATAGTTTTTGAGCTGCTCTAAACAATGAGTTTAAACATTTACTCAGAATATTTTACCATTGGAAGCCTTTTTATTAGTGTGCTCTTCTCTTTGTATTACAACAATGCCTAGTGGATGGCTTACTACCACTCACATCATGATGGGTTTTCAAAAGAGATCATTCTTTTAAAATAATCATATCTGAGATGAAAGGCATTTAATTTTGCAAGATCTGTCATCTTCAGCCATCCTAATAATTCACATTTTTCATCTTATAAAAGCCATACGTCAGGGCTTTCTTGCCATCATATCACGCCCTATCACTAATCCATTATATCTTCCCTGATATAAAGTGACCCAAGGAGATGGTAATTAACCTGTTCCTGAGTATAATAATAGAATCGGCAATTAATGAACAATTTCCTTCAAATATTTTAAACAGTAGTTAGTGCAAGGCTTAAAAGCCACTAGTTTTGCTTGTCTTAAAAACCAGCATGTAATTTGTTTGACGTATTTAGAATACTATGAATAAATGAATACTTTCCTCCACAAGTTGCATATGGAAATCACTGAGTTTTTTGCCCAGAAGTAGTGTTACCTAGCACAGATGCTTAATCTTCTTTTAGCGTTTATAATAAATTGCAAAGAAGAGAGCCATATCGTGTTATAATGGTTTGCAGCAGACTTAAGTTCTTTCAGTACATAAATAACTTGGGAGTTAATTGTTTGGACTGGTTTGGAGAAAATGCTGCACAGCAGATAGCGGAAAGGTAGTCTGGTGTAGTGGGTAAGGTCTGGACTTCTACTTCGGAGACCAGGGTTCAAATCTCACCCTAGCCAACGGATTCACTGGGTGTCCTTGGGCAAGTCACAAACTGTCAGCCTCAGTTCCTCATCTGTGAAATGAAAATATATGTGTGTGTCTGTCTCTCCCTGCATGTTACCCTCATTCTTGTCCATCTTCGATTGCAAGCCCACCGGGCAGGGACTTGTCTCTGAAAATCTGACACTGTAAAGTACTACGTAGTGCTATAGAAATTAGTAGTGATACAAGGAATAACCACTGAGCTAATCACCTGCCTCACAAACCTTCTCTGAAAGGTTTAAGTCTTACAGAAGGCCAACAAGTCAGGATGTATGGTACAGACAAGACCTAGGATATAAAGATATCTATCACAAAGAACGCTCTATATTAGAAGTTGCGTGATGGATTTTTGTTCGTCTAGGAGTAGTTTGCTCTGTGTTAGACTAGTTAGCAATGATAGCTGGATACTGGTGAAAACAAACATGATGGGGGTGAGCTGGCTCCCGGGGAGGGCCACTGCCGCCACCGTACCCTGGGTCTATGGGGAGGGTAGTTCACACGAATAGTCCTCTCACCCAGTAATCCAGATGCGGGGGTGCCATCACACGTCCTTCTATGCCACGAGTTGGCCGAGGAGCCCATATGGGATAGGACCCCTGCTGCTCAGCAGGATTGGGCCCCCAGAAGGAGCTGCCACCAAAGAGCTGATGCAGGCCCCGGAGGCGCACCATCACCCAGTCCAGGTGCATGTGCCAAACAGCTGATTGGGCACACTTTCAGGCCCCCCATCAGCTGTTTGGCATCCGGGGTGAGAGTGCTCCTTTGGGCCTGATCTTCAGACCTTGTCACGGGGTTCAGCAGGGCCTAATAAATGGGAGGGCAACCGTTAGCCTGGTTTAGCCCAGGTGACCTCTGGCCCTCACTTACCGTAGCAGCTGGGTGTCTGCTCTGAGGTGGACATGAGCAAACATCTAACAGCAACCTAACTGATGAGTAGGTGACTCCTTAGTTAATGTGCTATTGTCCTGTTTGTTTTCACTCCTTGTTTGGGGTCAGGATTTTAGCCATCTCAGTAACTTTGGGACTGAAAGAAATCTGTTCACGGATTATGTTAATCTTCATCCCTAATGCATGGAAATAGAAGTTAAAGGCTTAAAGAATGTTCATAAATGTTAAGTATGTTAGTCTAATAAAAGCCTGATTTTCATACCTAGCAATTTCCAAAAGAACAGTATATCAGTGCACTATATACAAGGTTCTAGCAGTTTACAATGGAGAAGGTTTGAATTTTGTAACAGCTGAAATGACTTTAGCAACTAATCACCTTGTCTAGTTACTCAAACTCCAACAGGTTTACAACAGTGATTAGAGTATGAAGTATGATCAACCAAAAATTAAAATGAGATACTGTGGCTTGAGGAATCAGTGAAGACACATGAAGATGGATTGAGCACCAGAGTAATTGTATCTGGTGTGACCACACCGTATTCCTAATGTCACTGAAAATGCAGTCTGCACTTCCATACAAATTTAGAAACATTTGTGAGACATGTTAAAGAACTGATTTTTTCCTTGAATCCTGGGCGGTATTTTCTCCAAACCACTTTGACCACTTCATTCCCAGGTTATTTATGTATTGAAACAACCTAAGTCTGTCGCAAAAGGAAGTGTGCATGGAAGTGCATACTAGGTCATTTGTAGTAGCTAGCACAGAAGCCAAATTACAGTATGTAGGGGTGCCATCCATCTGGTTTTCACTTGGACAGTCTGGGAATTGGAGGTCTTTGTCCAACGTCCGGGTAACTTTTGGCCTAAATGCCAAATGTTCAGAAATCATAGTGCTATGAAGCTGTGATGTGTCTTTTCTGTGGGTACTCTGACTCAGTGAGGTGTCTACTCCGTTACGAAGAGTGTTATGGAAGGGACTGTGTTGTATTGTTTGGGAGAGAGTGATATTTCTTACAATACAAGACATCAGGTAACCCAAACTACGAGATCTGTGCGACATGCTGGGGAGTCTAGAATTAGTGATCTGGAAAACTTACCCTACTTTCTTTACTGTCACTACGTGGCTGGTGTTTTGTTTTCAGCCAAACCTCAGCATTGGGCAATGGGCCATTTTAACTCGGAATAAATTTACATGACCCAACATATGCAGATTTATGCAAATTAACATCTGGCTTTCAGCCATGGGATAGGTGCAGTCATGACCCATGACTCTATTCCCTTTGAACTTTCTAGCAGAGGCATCAGCATTAGATTCCTGTTCAACACAAATAACTCTGTGAATACAGATTGAGACCATTTGTAGACATGCCACCGGGGGGTCACGGATTGAGTCACACGGGCGTCTTTTAGACAAGCTGCTGCCACCAGCACCACTGAATACTGCCAGCTGCGCATTCTTTATAAGTCGCATTTTAAATAACTTGGTATTTATCAAGGCTTATAAAGAATACGCGACCAGTGGTTTTCAGTGGCGGCGCCTTGTCTAAAAGCTGCCCATGCAACTTTTCTAAGGCAGATTCTTTAAATTCATAACTCCCAGTGTTGTGTCTAAAACAGCCTAAGAGTCTTGTGCAAGACTCCCTGAGTATCTTCACACAGTTTAAACCCTGTTATCTTTTGAAGCAATGTCGAAATATAGGTTATTCCCATAGAACACCTCGGATGTTTTTAGATGTTGTTTTAAAAAAATGATACCACCAATATTATGGTGTGCATCTCAGACGCGTGTTTAGGATAGGGCTGAAATGAAGTCTTCTGAAAACTTGGGAATTCAGCAACGATTACAGTATTCGGTTTGGAAAGTTCAAATTCCGAAGATCAAGGCTGCTGTTCAGAAAAACATCCGAAACTTTGGAAACGGCTGCAAGCGTGGGGGGCTGGTGGACAGTTGAGCTGCTTCTGGAAATGAAACTTAGTGCCATATTTGGTAGTAGGGGGGTATGGAAGGGGGGCAGTTGAGTGATGGTAAACCAGATGGCAGGTTTTGAGTGGCTGGCAGGGTAAAATAAAAGTGACGGCAGCCATTTTGTCCATTTTCTTTGGTGAATTTGGCTGCGTGCTACAGTCCTGCTGGATCTGTAAGTAATCAGCTGGGATGGAGGGGTGCGGGGAGGCATGCCTGTCCTGTCCTGTCCATAGGGCCAATGCTGGGGGATGGGGGTTACCTTTACCTTTATCATGCCATTCAGTTTCTTTTTAAAAAAAATAAAATAATCAGTGCCACATTGCTTCTAGTTCTGCCTGCTGCATGGTTGGCACTTGGCACCACGAGGCCAGAGGGATCTCTCTGCCTGGCTGCACTTCCCCTTGCCTGGTCTGTTCAACTTACCCATGCCGTGCCACAGAACCGTGCCAAGAGGGTGCCAGTGTGGGGTGTGAATGTCTGGTTTCCTTACTGGTTTGCTGCTGGAAGTTTGGTTTGTCTGTTCAAGTCTGGTCTTTTCAAGTTACCAGTGTCTGGTCTGTTGAGGTTAGCACTGTGCCACAGGACCAACGCTATGCCAAGAGGGTGCCTGTGGGTGGCTGTAAATGTCTGGTTTCCTTCTTGTGGGTGTTATCAGGCTGGCTGACTTTTCGTGGGATTTCTCAACGCAGTTGCACGGTTTTGTTCTATTCTTGAGTGAACGTCCCACTCTTGCTAGCCTGCTTTTTTTCTGTGCACTGCTTGGTTGGCATAATAATGATTTTACAGTGGGTGCACTCACTGCTGAGGTAGGCCATGCTGTGGGTGTACACACTATTGTTGTTGTGGGTTTTTTTTCCCTTTTGCACTCAGTTGCACTTTGGTGGGGTTTTCTTCTGGAGTGATTGTCCCATTCTTGCTAGCCTGCTTTTCTGGGTAGTGCTTTAGCTGTGGGTTCAAGAACCTTTGTCAAGATGTGACCAGCCGGGGCACTGGGAGAATACGTTCTGGTTAATAATATGGACTGTCTGTGTGCGTGCGTGCGTGCGTGCGTGCGTGCGTGCGTGCGTGCGTGCGTGCGTGCGTGCGTGCGTGCGTGCGTGCGTGCGCGCCCCCTGTATAGGTGAGCTGGACACACGCAATGGAGGCCTTTTGTGAGGAGATGTCTGGTTTCTTGTGTATGGTTGTTGGCACCCATGGTGCCACACATGGACCCCCCAATCTTGTTGAAACTTGATGGATCAATTTGATTTGCTTGATAATGTAGTGTTTGGACTTTCTTTGGTGGGGCACCCCAGTCCAACCCCCTCCCACCCAGCAGGGGGAGGAAGGACTGCATGTGTTGTTGTGCACCCTGATTGGCTAGGCAATTAAGAGGGAGAAGGATGGGGTGGATGAGTTGTTGTGCACATTGTGTGCACCCTGAGTGGGTAGGCAATTAAACGACTGCAGCTGCTGCACATGGCAACACCTTCTGAGGCACCAAGCTGGCGCTGAAGAGTTCCAAAGTTTTCCGACATACTGGACTTCGGTTTCCAAAGTCTGAAGCTTTGGAAAGTGTGTCGACGTGCTTCCGGGTACCCGGACCGGTTTTTTGGAACTTCAGAATTCAGTCCAAGTACCCAGAAGTACTGTTTGGTTCAGCTCTAGTTTATGATCATTAGTCTAGATCTTTTTTTTAAAGAAAAGAACATGCTATATCTTAATCAGCGTTGAGAACTGGATGCGGGAATAACTGTCTGAAATTGCCAAAGATATTTAATCTAGATCATCAATGATGGAGCCTCTTTGCTGGAGGTGGTTTTCAGGGCTATGCCAGAGCTCCCCCTTCTCCTTACATTTCCAGTACAAATCTAGCCTTTTTTTACCCAGAAGGAGGAGATCCATGGCTTGGTCTCCAGTCAATGGACGCTCTCTCTTGGGCAGTTGCACCATCTGTCAGCAACTCCCAGCTCTACACAGCAGACAATGGGTAAAAAAAATAATGTGCGGGCGACTCCCTGTCCTGGTAGGGAGTGGAAAACCGCGACCGCCACTCTCTGGATTGGTAAGTGGTATGAAACAAACATGTCTGCTGCTGGGAGAGCCATTTCATCCACCTGCACAACCTGGCTTGGGTGGGGGGGGACCGCAAGAGACATGCGGGCGGGCGGCCCCAACCTCACCATGACTCCACCCCCACTGTGATGTACAGCCATGACAAACAGTCATGGCCATGGTGGCCCCTGCTCGGTGGTTGGGCAAGGAAGGGCTGAAAGCAAACACATAGGCCCATGTTGGCCCAGGTGGGCAACCCTTGGCCCTGGCTGCGTCTTGGGGATTTTCCAGGGGACACATCCCAGACCAGCTGCCTACTTGTCCTGGGGCAAAATCAGGCCCACATCTGGCAGCAGATGAACTTCAGCTTCGGGACCCGCAAGCACAGTGAGTGACAAGCCCCTTGCTGCTGCCTTTTCCCCAGCAGCATTTACCCCATTGTTGGACTCACAAGTGCTCTTTTTACTTCTGTACTATATGCATGCATGCATGCATCTCACCCTCTGCATTAGATAACATGGGAACTTCAAAACTACATGATGGATTTTCAAAATCTACAGTGAGGAAATCACTACAATGCACACTTCGGTTTTCTCACACCTCTGCACCTCCAGATGAATAACTAAAAACAGACTTTTCTGTGTCAACAAAAATAGGTTGCAAACCACAGAAAAAACAGTTCTGCCTCCAAAATTCATATTCCTATAACCCAGCCATTTCTCAATTTATCTGGGTGGGAGTTGGACAGCTTCTACCCCTCACTCAAACGATCTTCCCTACACCATTTTACATGTATTTCATAAAATGGAAATGATTTATCCGGAGTAGGATTTTCATGATTTTAATGGTGTGCGCAACCTGCCTTAACTATAGAGCTCCTCCTGCGGCTCTCTTACTTTTTCTGATTTAACGGGATCTCAGCGTAAGGTGAATTACACAAGGATAAAATTCTATTTTTAATTGCCTACTTCATCAACATGCTCACTTGTATTCTGGCCTGAGAGTGTTATTCTCCCACCATAGGAGGAGGGTTACTCCCATTCGTAGGCTAGGGAATTGAACCCCTGGCTGGTTCATAGTTCTTGTTTTTTGTTTAGACAGTTCTACTAAAGAAAAGCATAGAAAGTTGCATGATGAAATAGCACAGTCATTTCTCCATTGGTGCCTTCCCCTTAGCAGGCACACTTAACAGCTGTTGCTCTATTTCTGGGATCTGCTAAGACATGTAAATCTTCTGCGTTCACTCAAATTCTGATTTAAAACTTCTGAAAATTCAAGCAGGGAGAGGATACAGAAGTCTCCATGAAATAATGTGTGCAGCCTCAAATTTCCTTTTCAGGCTCTTCCTTTTTTATCAGCCTTTGTGTTGTGTTGTCAGGCATGTTGTGTAGTTAATGTTCTTGTCATGATGAAGTATGGAGTTTATTGAATCTTACTATGCTCTGTTTATTTAATGTTTGTAAATATTGGGTCATGACTCTTCAGCAGAAATAGGCCTACGATATGAACCTGAACTTCACTTAAGCTTGTTGGAAAAGAGTGCAGCAGAGGGTGAGAGTTACCATGATATAAATACGCACTACTGTCCCTAAACACAGCTATGTATGAAGAAAATAAAAAAGCAGATCCTACATAGCACCTGAAAGTTTAACACATGAATGAATGGGAATATATATAATCAAACAAGTTTCTTCAATTCTTCATGGAAAACTAGTGAATCAAACATGAAATTAGCTCACAGAGGTTCTTATGCATTCAGAATGACTTTATTGTTTGATTCTTTTCTTACATCTTAGGCCGCTTCTACATGAGCCGTGAGATGCGGAGCGTTCAAGAACATGCTTCCTGAAAAGCCTGGTTTAGATGCACCGGAAGTAGCCAACCGCCATAGGAATTGCCGCTTGTGTGTTTTTGAAGGTGCATTTTGGAAGCCTTGTTGTTGCAGTTTCCAAAATGTGCCTTCAAAAAGAGTGCATGAGCGGCAATGCCTCTGGCAGCTGGCTATTTCCGGTGCACTTAAACGCACCCTGCTGGGGTTTTCAGAAAACACGTTGAAGAACGTGCTGCATCCGGCCGCTCGGGTAAAAGCGTCCTTAGATTCAGCTTCATCTATGTACTTTGGTAATAATTAAATATTGTGCATAGTAGAAGTGATGTCAGCTCTCATGATTTTGGTAAAATACTGAATGTTTTCTCATGTCTGGAAAGAAAAGTTTGATCATGAGAGTAGCCAAGACTAATCCAACAAAGCAGAAACCAAAAGAATCAAAAAGGTAGTATTGAAAAATCTTATGATTGTTAAGGTAATTGCATGATTCAGGACACCTGGCTCAGGATTTTTCAATCTCTGGTATTGGCAACACTGTGATACCAATATAGACCACAACCCATTCCTGTATTGTTGTTTTATTATTGATATAGTGTCAGCAATCTACCTGACACTAAACAGTTGTGCTCCAAGAGCCTCAGAATCTAGAATGGACAAGGAGAGGGTCACATTCAAGTTCTGAGCAAACATAAGTAAAGAAATTACAATGAAAGAGGAATCTTTTGACTGGATTATAACTTAGAATTCCATTATAACATGTCTTAAAGTGCGAATTGAAATACAATATACTAATAATAATCTAATAAATACGTTTTATTTATATAGCGCCCCCACCACCAAA
Source organism: Sphenodon punctatus (assembly GCA_003113815.1). Lineage (NCBI taxonomy): Eukaryota > Metazoa > Chordata > Lepidosauria > Sphenodontia > Sphenodontidae > Sphenodon > Sphenodon punctatus. Next base: position 589,450 of record QEPC01008772.1, on the reverse strand, counting down.
TCGGGCACTTGACAACATCAGTAGAAAAATACAGTCAAACAACTTTAAATTCATATAGAATCCATTTTAAACAGTTAAAATGGGGGAAGGCAAAGGGGGAGGAAAAATACATTAAGGGGAAGTAGCAGTGGATCTTCTAAAAGCACCTGGGGAATAAAAAAGTCTTCAGATGCTTTTTGAAGGTGAGGAGGGAGGAGGTGAGACAAACATCCGGATGGGGCAAAGTCCCCACTGAGGGGCCCACCACAGCGAAAACCAAGTCACCTTCGGGTAATTTCAGACGTTACGGAACCACAGTCAACGACAGTGAATCCCCTGTGGTGGCCATTTGACCCGTAACGTCTGCAGTGCGTTCCGCCAGAGGTTCACCCCAGTGAACCTCTGACAGGAAACACATTGACCATGATTCTGGACCACGATCTGGTATTGACCGAAAGTAACATCTGTTACCTTCAGCCGGCCAGGAACGTGGCAGGAGCACTTCATTGGGCCAAAAAAGGGCTCTTGTTTTTTGCCTTCCTCGCAGTGTCGCTAATAATTGGGCTGATCTATGGTCAGGAAGTTAGGACCAGAGGGATGGGTTTGTTGTTGTAGTTGTGTTATGGTTCTTGTCACACTCTTGCGGGGGTCCAGTGCTGTATCCATTTTGGATAAGAAATAAATAGTTTGAGGAGTCCTCTCCATAAGAGATGGGGAAGTAATACCAGGTGCACAGGCAGGGCACAGCCAGCACCAGGGTTAACCTCCCAGGGGAGGGGTGCCCAGCAAAGGCGGGCAGGGACATGCACGGTCCCCAAGCTGGCGGCACCCCTATTCCTTACTTGTCGACGCACCCCTCCCCCAAGTGAGACACGACACAAGAATTGGAATTAAAATGGCCGCACTCTTTATTAATAAACACATTATGTAACCGAATTATGATGGTGGGGCAATTCGCTAAGGTGAATTGGGTCCAGCACCCATATTCAAAAACACATGAACATAACTCAGGGATTAGCCCGATATCCCATCGGGTACCAATCCCTCATAACTGTTCTAAACGTTTCCCCCTCCCGGCACCGCAGTCACGGGGAGGGGGACCACGGCCCGGATGGGCCGGGGGAAGGAGGAGGGTGCCCTCAAGCCGGGGACAGTACGTGTCCCTACGGCCCTCGCGATCACCTCTCCCAAGGGGTTGACTCCACCGCTTGCCATACCCTGCGATTGCAGCTGAAATCACTCCCTCATCTCTTAAGGAGATGCCCCCAATTAATCTTCTAACCTACCTACTCATGTGCTGGACCCCTGCCACTTAGGGGCTGCCAGACTTACTGGACAGACCCGAACCCCCCACCGAATTAAACTTTTACTAAAACTTCCCGCAATTTTTCCTGTAACGCTGCTAGGTACCACTCGTTTCCCACGGGAGACAAGTGTACCCCGTCTAACCTATATAACTCCGTCTTTTTATGTGTGATTGCCCTATGGGGGATTGTCGCCCCGCCTACCTCCCTCAACCATCTCCCTATCTCCCTATTCACTGTCCTCCTGGTCCTATCCATTTTACGTGGTGGTATGCCTGCGCCCCAAGATATTCTCTCGACCCAGTCGTTCCACAGGATCAACACTCCGGGAAACATGAACTTGATCGACCAAATGTCGTTTCTGATGTCCTTCAACATTTGGACCCCTTTTACCCCGCCTAAATCGTTTTCCCCGAGGTGAATGACCAATATGTCAGGCCTGCCCCCTTGTTCCTTGCTCAGAGTGGGAATCAACTGGTGCCAACGCATACCACCTTTGCCCATCCACCGGATTCGTGCGTAGGCTGATAGGCCCAGTTGCGTCCCCCAATGTGATTTCTCTGCCGCTTTTCCGGCCCATCGAACAAGGCTATGCCCAACGATCCAAATTCTGCACTTTGGGAGACGCCCCGAACCTACGGAAACAAAGATGGTTACTCATGCTGCAGGGACAATGGCGTCCGGAGGTATGCCCTATACGCCCGGCTGCGCCACCGGCCTATCGCCTGCAAACCCTGTTCCCCAATGCCCGCTGTTGCAGCAAAAGTGGCCGCCCCAATCCGGAATGAATGCGTGCCAAACCGCCCTGCTGGGAGACCCAAGGCTGCCAAGGACGCCCGCATCATGGACATAAGTTGGTACCTAGTCAAAAAGGTGCCGTCAGCATGTCGGAACAACCCTCCCGGGACCGCAGGCCGGACAGACAGGTACCGCAATAGTGCCCGTACAGGGCATAGCTCGCTCACCCCCGCCTGTGCCAAGCGCACTGTGACTCCCCTACCCCTCTGGTCGGTCTTTGAGTGGCGTAGGCGCAATGCCACACCTTGTTCCTCGATTGTTACATCCTCCACTGCTAGCGCATGAGCAGCCCTATCCCTAGTAGAATTGGCGGCCAGCTCACTAACCCTGAATGCCCCCAAAAAGGCCACTGTAAAGGCAGCCCTGAATAACACAACCTCTCCTTCAGATGAGCAAATGCGGGGGAGAATCCCGCACATGCTCACGAGGAGCTGCGGCGTAATGGGCGGCCTGCTGTCCCGTGGTGTACCCTGGTCTCTGGCCCATGCTTCTAACATCCTTCAAGCAAAAAATCCACGATCTGGTGAGGGGTAGCCAGCCAACCGGCTCATAAAAACCACCGCTGCTAGCTTCCCACCAATGGTGCTTGCTGCGGAGCCTTTTTGTCTGCTCTCCAGCATAAACTTAAGGATCTGTGGTTCAGGGATGGGAAAACCCGTGTGCCAACCCTGGGATACTCTGTAGCCCTGGAATTCATTGAACGCCCTTCGGTAGGCCGCCCTGGTCCGCGGGGCCAAGGATCCCTGCACGGTGTTAAAGAGGTCTACGATCCAAGGTTCCACGCCCACGGGGGTAAAGGTTCCGGATCCAGTCTGGCTCCAGGTGCGAGCGAGCGAAACCGCTCCATCTGGAAGCGAGATATGGAATCAGCCACTCCGTTGTTAACCCCAGGGACATGCCGCGCCTTGAATACTATGTTGTTATGCAGGCAGACTAGGACAAAAGCCCTGACTAACCCCATGACCCTGGGCGAGCGAGATGATTGGGCATTGAGTATATATACCACAGCCTGGTTATCACACCAGAAGCGAACTGTATGGTTGGCAAACTCGTCATACCAGAGGTGGACGGCTAAGACTATCGGGAACAGCTCAAGGAACGTCAAGTCCTTTGTCATGCCCCCCTCGATCCATTCATTGGGCCAAGGGGCCCCACACCACCGGTCCCTGAATATTACTCCAAAACCCATCCCACCTGCAGCGTCAGAGTGGACTTGCAACTCCGCCTCCACTAACAGCTCGTCCCGCCACAGACTAACCCCATTGTAATCAGCCAGAAAAGAAGACCAGATATCTAAATCGTCCTTCATCTCCCGAGTGACACGTATGTGGTGATGGGGCTGAGGCGAACCAGCCAATTTAGCGTATAGACGCGACAAAAACGCTCTTCCGGGGGCCACCACCCTACAGGCGAAATTTAAACTGCCAACTAATGACTGGAGCTGTTGGACTGTGACCTTACAGGACAACCTGCACCCCGCGATTTTTGATCGCAGGGCGCTCAACTTGTCATGTGGAAGCCGGGATACCCCTTTTACTGTGTCGAGCTCTATGCCTAAATACTGTAGCGAAGTGGCTGGTCCCACTGATTTCTCAGGCGCCAATGGGATGCCCAAACTGTCAGCCATTTCAATGAAGGACTCCATTAACTTCTGACATTCATCGGTTCCGGCAGCACCCATGAAGAGGAAATCATCCAAGTATTTGGTGACGTCCCCTCCATCCGCATGCCGCCGAATAAGTCATTCTATAAGCGTACTAAAACGCTCGAAGGCTGAACAGGAAATGGAGCATCCCATTGGCATGGCCTTATCAAAGTAAAATTGCCCTTGAAAAGTGAACCCCAACAGGTGGAAGCTGTCTGGATGGACCGGCAACAAACGAAAAGCGGACTTGACATCACACTTAGCTAAGAGGGTCCCGGGTCCGTGGCATTTGACTAGCTCTACGGCCGCGTCAAATGACGTATATCGCACCGTAGTGAGGTCCTTAGGAATGGCGTCATTAACCGACCTACCTCGTGGATATGATAAGTGATGTATAAGCCGAAACTCACCCGGGGCCTTCTTGGGGACTACCCCGAGCGGGGAAACTACCAGGTCGGGAAATGGCGGGGAAACGAAAGGGCCCGCTATCCTGCCCTCAACTCGCTCCTTTTCCAATTTCTGTGCCACCACTGTCTCCATGCCCACCACTGACTTCAGATTGTGTACGGCCTTGTGTGGGTGGACCTCTCCTGCTGGTATGCGGAACCCTTCCCTAAACCCGCTGACTACGTATTCTACCTCCTGACGGTCAGGGTGTAGGGAAAGGGCCGCAGCCAGCTTCTCTAAACTAATTGGTGTTGGGGCCCTTTCCTTGAGCCGGCTGACCTGATGCCCCTGGCCCTCCTCTCCCCGGTGCATAGGCCCTACCTTTCACGGATGACTTGGCCCTGGGACAGGCTGCGGCATTGTGCAGGCCGGCGCAATTGGGGCAGGAATGCTTAAATCTACATGATGCACGGGAGCATTTTCCCGAGCGCTCAAACTCAAAACATTGGTTCGACTGACTGGCGGTGGCCCGCTTACCTTCACCACGAAAAAGATCGTTGGCGGGTGCCACCCCGCCCTTAGCTAATAGGTGGCCACTGTGTGATCTGGGGGCCCTCGCTGCATCGACCATGCAGTCCAACCATAAGTCGGATGCATGGGTATCCCAGCGCATGCCCGGTGTGAAGGCTGCTTGATGGCGAAACTCTTCATCATATCGAAGCCAAGCCCCTGGCGGCCCAGACTCATAGGCCCGGCGGACTATGTCCGCGTATTTAAGGAGCTCGGGAGCCTTGGCTGGATACGCCTGAATCACAACCCCCTGGTAGATTGCAAAGGCTGCGGTCCAGTTGGTCCAGTTCCTGTCGGCCTTAGGGCGCTTAAAGCGCTCCTTCTCCTTCTTATCCTCGGCTTCTGCCGGGTCCACCAGCGGGTCGCGAAACAGGAGGGCAAACAAGTCCACGAATTCGCCCTTCCATATTTTTTCGCGTGTGGCTGGCAACAGGTGCGCTCCAATGGGGGCGGACACCGATGCATATCCAACCCCAGGGAAGGTATACTGCCCAGTAACTGGACCCTGGATATACCCCGAAGCCGGCTGAGCCCCTTGGCCCCCCCAAACCTGCAACGCCTGCCCCACGTGGCCTGGGGCCATCACTGTGGCAGGCGGGATTCCTACCCCCCCCACTGGTGCGACAGGGCAAAAGGTCGGGACCCATGTCCCGTTCCACCAGACCAGTCGGGAGCCCGAATCGCCCGATGAGGCTGGTCCACCCTCCGCCCCCCCGGTGGGCCGACTTGCGGCCACCGCGGGGTACTGAGGAGCTGTCGCCCCCAGGGGGCTCCTACAGTGGGACTCGTCCCCCAACCTGCCCCAGGGTTCACCCCCCAACCCATCGGAGGGTACCCCCCGTTACCTGAAGCTGTGGCGCCCGATGGGTAATAACCTGGCATCAAACCCGGCGCTGATCCGCCTGCTGCCGCATTGTTCCCCGTCCTGCTGCCACCTCGCCGGTCGGCCATGTCCTGAATCGCTTGCTCCACCGCTGCTACCCTGCGGCGCAGATCCTCATCCTCCTCACTCGTGCTGGGTTGGCTGCCTCTATCCCTGTCCATGACAGACGAAAGGGGGGGAAGGGCAACACCCCCACCAGGGGCCAACCCCACACCAGAGGTGGGCATGCTGCCTGCACCCTGCAGGTAGGACATCCCTGCAACCGGCCAAGCCCCACTTCCCATGCTGGGCTCTTGCTGCGTACCCTGGGTCTGCATCCCCTGCCAGGGAGCACCCTGGGCCTGCATCCCCTGCCAGGGGGCACCCTGGGCCTGCATCCCCTGCCAGGGGGCACCCTGTAATATCTGTATGGTGTCCAAAGGGCCTGGGCCTTCAGAGGCAGCCACCTGGGCCGGGCCAGCCCCTCCCACGGCCAGAGCCGGGGCGCCTCCCGCCGCTGGCCCCCGTGGCTCGACCCACACACGCCTGGGTGCTGGGGGGTCTTCAATGTACCTGGCTGGGGGCTTTGTTCGCCTGCCCCCCCTCCGAATGGGCGGGAGGGGCTCAGGTCCCCCTGTTGTTTCCTCCACTCCTGTGGCCTCGTGTTGCTGCGGTTCACCACCACCCCCCATGCTGCGAAGAAAGGCTTCACACCCTTCCAGCCGCTCCCGCAGTGTGAGCTCACCAGGTGGGGGGTGCTGGTTGGCTGCCCCCCCTTGTTCGCCCTCCTGGCCTCGAGGAGGTAGCATCCCTCCTGAATCATGGGCACCCTGGCCCTGAGCTCCCCCCTCGCCCTCCCTTATGGGGATCCCAGGGGCCTCTTCTCCATTCGAGGGTGGGAGAATGGAGGGTGGTGCCGTGGGCTGCCCCACACCCGACTTGCTTTTCTTCTTTTTGGCCCCCATTCCGACCTGACCAGCCTCTCTCGGTGGTTCGCCGGCGCTCCTGACTCCGTCCCCGTCGGCGAATCCCCCCAGGCTCTTTAAAGAGCCTGCTGACCTGCTGCTGGATTCCCCGCCGCCTCAGGACTAACAGAGGTGAGCGGGAGATTCTTGCTACTGTGCACCGCCCCGCATGGGCGGTGCACCAATCAAAGCAGCGCGTTCTTCGCGCTCTTCCCAGCGAGGTTTGCCTAGCAACCCTCGCTGGCTACAACGTATCCCGCCATGCGGGCGCCCTATCCGGGCAATCCTGGACTCGACCACCTCCCCCACCCCCGTGGCTCAGAGTACCTCCGCAGAGGGAAATGCGGGGGGGGGGGAGGTACAGCACCACAAGCAGTCCTTAGCAGGGGACCGCCGCTGCCTGTGTCACTGCTTCCCTCCTGACAGTGCAGCGCTACCCGGGGCCCCTTGAAGGGGCGCGACAACTCGTCTTCTCAGCCAAGGTGGCTGAAAAGGGGGAATTCTGTCCGAAAGGACGCTGTTCCCTTGGGTGGCGGTGGTTAGCCTGTGCCTGAGGGGAAATGTTCTTGAGGTAAGCAATTAGGGATGGCATTGGAGGGCACATCCAAGCCACTCCCAGCAGTTGTTATAGTTAATCAATTATGGTTAGTGGCACTGGACCTGAATTGCCGCAGGGCAATTATCCCCACCAGCTTAATTCAGAATTCCAATTTGAATAAAGAGTGCGGCCATTTAAATCCATCATGGTTGTCCTTATCTCATTTCCGATGCGCTGACAAAAGCCAGGTCCCCCAAAGTGCATGCAATTTTACAGGCCCTTTCCAGGTGCCTTGATAGTGCTTAGTTCCCACGTTGTCTCCTTAGTGACTGACTGTCCTTAGTTTGTTTTGAGTCTTCTCCGTTAGGATGGGGCTGGCATCAATCACTCCTCCTAGAAACCCCTTTAGGAAGTTTACCCTCTTTTCCCAGAGGCTGGGTTTTACCTTCTTGGTACTGGCTGCTTGCAGGCCTCTGCACAGATAGCCAGCTCTCAGGCAACTTCCAGAATGCCCCTCTCTGCTGGCTTCCAATAGGCAGCTGTTCCCTATCAGCTGGCAGTCAATCGACTCTTGAACTCTTAGCCCTCAAAGGGATAATGATCCAATTCTCAGTCACAGAGCCTAACTTCAGTTTTTCTTCTGTGATTCTGCCAGACTCTGTCATATTTGTTTTGTATGATGCTATACGGCAGCGGTTTCCAAGCTTTTTATCTGTGTGACTCCATTTTGCATTTGTTCTCATAAGCACTTTTTGGAAGGTAAGTACCTTCATTCTCTTTATCCTTTTGTGTGTTTCCATGTCCAGGGGACTAAAGTGAGGAGAGGGATGTACTTACTTCTCCAGAGACGTGGGGGGTAAAGGCTCTTATTCCTGGGGACATTTCTGTCTGTGGCCGATTTTAGATGTGTGCAGGGCACTTGCGGTGTGAAAACCCACGGCGTGTAAAAATCCTGCTGGCGGGGTTTAGACGAGACTTCTCATAAATTATAGCCACTCATGCTCTCTTTTAAAACCGTGGACTGATAACTTGAGGCATTTAGTCTGTGGTTTTAGAAGAATGCTCAAGTGGTTATAATGTATGAGAAGTCTCGTCTAAACCCCACCTGTGGGATTTTTACATGCCACATGATTTCACACTGCAAGTGCCCCACGCACATCTAAAAGCGGCCTGTAATTGGAGGTAAGTAATTACCTCTTCTCACAAAGTCCTTTGGTGCCAGAGACATCAGTACATCCTCCTTTTGAATTTCTCTCACTGTGTCTGCCTCATTGACTGCTTGTTATTTTTTCTCTACCTGTTCGCAGTTCTTCCCAGGTTCCCTACTAGGGAGGTCAAGGGAAGGGGGTGGGGGTGGGGAACTGTGCAAATCTGTTTCTCTTTGCTTGTGAGAAAAAAGGTGGAGGGAGGAAGTTACTCCAGAGCAACTAGTCTGGAATAACTATCCTTGAACAAGTCCTCGGGAACTTTTAGCATGTAAATGTTTAAATTTCTCTGGAGTTCTAGTTTAACAAGGTCTAGTTTATCTACAGTTTTGTTTGGCTACATTAAATGTGCTATATAGGTTTTAAACAGAACAATTATAAGCCCCCTTTTATCACTAGCAGATGTGTGCATCAAATGCCTAGAAAAAAAAACCACACCAAGTTTCTAGAAAAATAGGGTCCCATGAAGTAGGGGTTTTTATTATGTTCCTTTATTCACAAAACATTTCTTTTGAAATCACTACGGTCACATAAACATTAAAGAAGTACGGCAGTATTTTCATAACACGTCTGTCTATCATGCTTTTTCTCAGCATTTGTCCCAAAGTGGTATTTGAGATCGTAGTTTCTAATAGTTTAGCCAGCTTTATACTTGCAATGGCATCATGGAGCAATGATTTACTGTTCTGCTGGGATTCCTTTCATTGCTCCAATTCTAATTTAGTGTATGAGTGAGGCATCATTCCGCATTTACTCTGCAGTTATTTCATCGTTCCTTATCATTTCCTTCCTCAGTCACTGGTACAAATAGAATTGTAATTATATGGGGAATAAGAGGAAGAAAAAATCCATTCTTGTTTTCTTTCCTTAACATACTATTCCTGGTATTCCTTTTGACTTAATCCATTGCTCGCTGCCATTTATTCCCTGTTCCCATCAGATTATATCAAATTTCTAAAACCAGGATAACCTGTAAATATTTTTTAAGCATGTATGCAGTTAAAAAGAAAGTGAGAATTAGTTTCTTCTTGAACTATAAGACAGCAAAACGCATGCTTCTGATTAGCTAATAAGCAAATGAGCAAAAGCTGCAGCCATCATCTTGTGATATGCTAATTGCTGAAACGGAGAGAGGAGAGGCAGGAAGCAATGATGCTGTCTGTAAGTGGAAAGCTCTGAACATCTGACAACAATACACTTGCCAGAACACTGAGAACCATTTCTTATCTCGGCAAATCCATCCAGCCTTGACTGTCATATTAGCCAATTTTATTCCTCATTGCTTGTCTTTGATCATCTGCCGTGCATTCCCATGAGAGAAAGTTATGTCGATTTGACTGTGAGCTACTTGCTACATTTAACGAGTGTCTGCACATCCTATGAAGGATTTCGCAGACATCTCTGCTTCAATAAATGAAGCAATCCTTTAGTTGGTGTTATATATCTGTGGGGTTTTTTGTTCAAAGAAGGGGTAAAATTAACGTGTATTTGGATAGCTATACATTTTGATTTTTTTTTAACTTGGGGTGAGTTTCCTGACATTTTATTTCCGTCATATCAGAACAACTGGCTTATATTAGCTTGTGCGCCAAGATGTAATACCACCCTCATCTGAAGTCCTTTTCAAGCATAAAGCTTGGTTTTCCATAACATTTTTCATATTTTTTTCCTGTATGCTGCTGCTTTTTTTTTTTTTAAATCACTTTTGCATAGGTGTGACATTATCACTCAGGAATGGCTAAAGTTACCAACCCCAGGATCTTTATCTGGCCAAGACGCACAGCAGAGAGACATGCATGTATGCACACACAAACCGCTCCTGCTTCATGGTTGGCTGGTGGATCACCAGTGTGTATTGTTACCTTATGAAGCAAAAAACCCTACCTGACATTATCTACATGATGTGCTGTAGCAGTTTACAGGCATGAAGAATAATGAAAGCAGGGGTGGCCAAAGTTCCCAATCCCAAGAGCCGCATGTCAAAGTGGCTAAGAGCCACACGACACATGAGTGAATGTGCACATAAACATTTCTCCTGGGTTGTGATTGGCTGGTGGAACCAGTGCTCTGGGTCCTAGTTGCTGGGATTTTGAGGAGCAGCTCAGATTCAGCTGCTCTGACCTGGGTCCAGTGACACAGGACCATTAAGACAGCATGGGACCAGTGGTTGCTTCAGAGCGCATGTGACTTCTAAGCCACGACTTGGCCACCCCTGACATAGACCATCAAGAGCTGAATTGTTGAGACCTCCTGGAAAACATGGACAAAATAAATCATTCAAATGTTTTGATTTCTTCACTTGTTGTTATGAATGAACACCTGAATGAAAACAACATGTTTCTTTTTATTTCTTCAGTGTTTCTATCGTTTCCCAGGTGGAAATAGTTAAAATCCTCCATTTGTGACATCCATCATATCTACAGCAGCTATCTGCTATATATACCACAAGCAGGGGGTTATAATTTCAAGTGGTTAAGCAGGACAGAGCATGTAGTTTCATAACAAAGCAAGATCTTGATTTAATGCAAATGCTGTAGCAGCAATAAAAGGAGAGAAACAGAGAATCTTTAACATAGTCAGAAAGGTGTAGGATTAGAACGCTTTGCAGACTTTTCAAAGAAACCACTTCATTCTAAAACTACAGCCCAGGTAGTTAGCAAAGACAAGGTTATATCTCAAACAATACAGCGAAAAATAAATAAAATAGAGATGGCAATGACATCACTGATAGAATCCAAACATGGTGCCTATGACCAGTTTCAGGTTGCAAAAATTCAGAGGCTGTGTAAAATCTCTTTATTTAAAATGGAATAAATAGATTTCTGCCAATATTCAGATACATTTGAAATGCAATTGTAGTCCATGTTCTGCGTGGAAGGATGAAACCACAAAACTGACTGAAACGAGGAAAGACACTATTTTCTTTTCTTTTCTTTTCTTTTCTTTTTTTAAAAAAAGGGAAAAGATATTTCCTTTTTGCTGTCATTTCAGGGAAATTCAATGCACATATTAAAATTGCTTCTCATTACTGTAGAATGAAATAAAAACAAATCATCTTAAAAAGATAATTTTCTTTCTTTAGAAGATTTTTAGAACAAATCTGCAGATCATTTAAAGCTTTTATCTAAAATTGTACAATCTCTGAGCTATGTAGGCAGATCAGCTCTTTGAAGTATGCTGGTCGGAAATGGAGGCGATGTCTCCACTCAACAGTTGAAAGTGAGTAGAACTTATTTCTACAAAGATTCTTTTCAAGCTTCCCCCAAAAAAGAAAACTCCTGCTTAAAAGATTATGTCCATACACAATGATGGGACGGCATGGGGGTTGATAGGGGAACGGTGTGTTAGGGATGTGCAGCCCTTACCCCTTTCATTTTAGTTTTCGCTTTCTGGGTTAAAAACCCACCCGTTTTCATGCTTTTGTAAAAACTCCTTTTGTTTTTGTTGAGTTTTTTATTTTTAAATAAAAAAATTAAAATCACTGCACAGGCACAAAATGGCCGATGGACTGTTCTACACCTGCACAACCTTTTCCAAAATGTCTGCTGCGCTGCCGGTGCCATTTTAGAAAAGGCGAATGGCCCCTGTGGTCATTTTGCATATAAAAACAATTTTATTTTATTTTTACTAAGTTGTAATGTCAGCACTTACCTTGCACATTTGATGGCAGTCAAGGAGTTAATAAACATCTGGAACTTCCCATTTTCAAAGATCATGAACATGCAGAAAATGTATTTCTTAAGGGAATCAGTATATCTAACCTACTGTGGTGTACTTACTCATTTGTTTTTGGAACTTTAGAGGAAGGGATTTGGAGGGGAGAATACACAGGAGAGTGAAGGAGACCACATTTATTTGTATTCTGTGTTTTAGTATGTTGTTTTTAATGCATTGAGCAATAAAATTGGAATTTATGGTCTTGGAATTATGAGTTGACAAATAACAAACACACACACACACACACACTTGCATTAAAAAAACCAACACAATCAATAAAAAATAACAAACCCAGTTCCATGATTTTTACGTTAATCTCATGGTTTGGGCAGTTTCTGAGTCTCACCCTGTTGTCTCCTCCTCTCTCCCCACCTGTTCTCCCCTCAAACCCCTACCTCTCTCTTTCCCAGAGGGGCACTGGTTGTTCCTAAATCACTCTCCCAGTCAATGGGAAAATACGGATCCATAACTATGGAAATCCATAATGGCATTGTGAATTTGGGAGTACTCCGTAATTGCCATTTTTGGACAGTTACGGATTCATCCAAATCAATAACACCCATCCCTACCATTTGCAGGCAGCTCTACACTGCTTTTTTTATGTGGGTTTGTTACTATGCTGCAGGGTCAACTGATTTCTTCATAGAAATCATGTCCACGTAGAGAAGCCTCATTCCCCTTTTCCACACCTCGGAAAAATCTTTTTCCCCTGGGTGCAAATGTTTTTCAAAGAATACTTTTGAGGCTGCTTTTACACGAGGTGCTTAGAAGCGCCTCTGCAGCCCTGTGTTGAAGAGGAAAGCTATGCGGAGAGTGTTTACATGCTCCCCGCGCTACCGGAAGTGGTGTGCCGCCCGTTCTCTTCAGCAGCGGTGGCTGCAGATGTGGGGCTTTCAAAACGCCGCGTTCTATAGACCTGAAAATTGAAGTCTACAGAATGTGGCCTCTTGAAAGCCCCATGTCTGCAGCCACTGAAGAGAACGGGTGGCACGCCACTTCTGGTAGCGGGGAGTTTACACACTCCCCGTGCGACTTTTCTTTTGAATACAGTGCTGCAGAGGTGCTTCTAAGCACCTCGTATAAAAGTGGCCTTAGAGTGTAGATATGAAGAGCTAAATATGTAAATCTCGATGTAACTAAGCCAAGCACGTGCACCTGGGACCTCGCATCTTCGTGAAGGTTACACTCCTTGTCTCTCCCTCTGTTCCCCTTCCTTCATCTCCTCCCACCCCCTGTCTCTCAGATTGTAAGCCCTAGGGCAGGGACCGTATCTATTCAATTACTTTGTTAAAGCACCAGGTACATTGCTGGTGCTATTTAAATGCTTGCTAATAATAATAAAAAATAAATATGTACTACGAGAAAGGAAGACACAGTCAAACTTACTACACAGACCACTAATAATTGAAACTCTCGAAAAATGATTCTATTGGCCAAATGAAAGTTGTGAGGGGTTACCATTCTCTTAAGCAGTAGTCCAGGAGATCTGTGGTAGTGCCTATATGGGCAAGTAAATTCCATACTTAACTCCCTGTTGCTGTACTTACCATCCCTGGCGGTGGCGGCTGTGGAGCGGGCTCCGGGCAGGGTCACCGGCTGGAGAAGAACACCTGTGGGGAAAGAAAGACTCTGTAAGTGGCTGCGGCTGCTTTCATCCCCCCTCCCATCGGGATACACACACGCCAGCCGCCTCAAAGGCAATGCGCCGGCGGCCGTGGGGCCGGCGGCCGCAAGCCGTGGGGCCGCCGGCCGCAAGCCAAAGGGCCGCAGCCAAAGGGTGCGGCCCTTTGGGGCCAGTTGGGGATGGAGGGGTTGATGGTTGTGATCAGGTGGGAGGGAGTGGTTGGGGTATGGGGAACTGTTTATAAATTAATGTCTGATTGTTTCATGCTGTTTCAGGGGTCTGCCTTGGCTTGTGTGGAACCAAGGTGGGCTTCTTTGTTGTTTTGAAGAGGGTATTGTATGGAAGAGGAAGTGGAGACGGCTGACTCCTCTCTGGTGAGAGAGGGGTGGAGCCAGCTATATACCCTGGTGGCAGCAGGGTATAGATAGTGGGAGTGAGGGGACCATTTGCCTGATGTGTAGGCATGGTCAGAGTAGATATTAGTTGGGGGCTGGTTTTTTTTCATATGTATGATATTGTTTATATTGTGTATGCTGTGGGAATGAATCCCAGAAATGTGTTTGTGATGTTGTACGCCACCTCGAGTCTTCTGAAAGAGTGCGGGATAGAAATTAAAATGCGATGCGATGCGAACTTATGGAATCAACGCCCTTTGACTCTCACTAATGCAAAAGGCTAGCACTGGTGCTAAACAAGTTGAGGCTTGTACCATAAATGAAAAACACTGTTCCACCCTGATAAGGACTTTCTCAGGAATAAAAGGGAAAGATACAGTTGCTTCCTAGCTATGTTAGACCATGAAGTTGATCAGCAAAAAGAGAACAGAAAACATGGTTCAGGAAGTCCTTCTAGTCAAGGCTCTGCTATTCAATTTAATTCCTACTTTAGTTCATTTTTAAGAGAACCTCCCAGAACCATTTTTTTTTTTTAATTCTTGAACCCTAAAGTATGAATTAGTCCTTTCCCCCCTTGTGAAGATCACTTACTACATTTATTTAAAATTTGCAAGAAATCATTACATATTGCAGCTGGAAGCATTTTCTCCCTTAAAAGATTAACTTACAGGAACTGACAGTTCCTCTAGCCTACATTGTTGGACACCACAGTAGATTAGATGTACTGATAAATAAATAGATATATACATTTTGTGTATGTTCATGATCTTTGAAAATGGGAAATTCCAGATGTTTATTAACTCCTTGACTGCCATCAAATGTGCAAGGTAAGTGCTGGCATTACAACTTACTAAAAAAAGGCTTTTTAAAACTGTACTCATGCCTAGGTAATCTATAAGAATTCACTGAGGCTTGAAAAGTCTCAAAGGTAGGCAAGGTCAGTTGGGGGGATGATCTGGTTGATATAGTATACATGGCTTTTCAGAAAATATTTGACAAAATCTCTCATGGAAGACGTTTATGGAACTAATCATGGGATAAGAGGGAGGCATCTTTGTGAATCAGCTGCTGGTTAAAAATTAGGAAACAATGGGTAGAAATAAATGGACAATTTTCACAAGAGACAGAAATAAAAAGTGGGGTGCCTACTGCAACCTGCACCGATTAACATACTCATTAATGGAATAGAGCAGGGGTGCTCAATGTGATTTATGCCGAGGGCTAGAATATTAGGCTTGGACCCAACCCTGGGCTGCATGTGGCCCTGCCCCTAATTTGCATAACTCCACCCCCTGGCAGCAAGGAGCTGGAGATCCAGGTGGCAAAAGAAGCAGCGAGGGGCTCAGGTGGAGACATTGGGTAATTTTAGATGTGTTGCCCTCCCTTCTTGACACGGTGTGTGGTCAGTTCTACGTCCCCCTCCGGAATGAGATTGGCCGGTCAACAGACGTGCTGGCTGATTCTGGAGGGCAATCGGAGGAGGGGGCAAGGCTGCCTGGCGCAATGTGCAGCCGCACAGCCCTGCCCCCCATGCTCTCCTGGCCGGCTGCCCTCCGGGAGACGGGAGGGCTCAGCGACTGGTTTGGCCACTGTGTCTGATACATCCCGGGGACTGGGCCATGGCCTGGAATCATACCCATCCACCGATTCCAGGCCGTGGGGCAGTAACAGACGTTATGATACCACTGTCAACCACGGTGAACCCCACAGTGGCAGCCGCGGTACTGTAACGTCTGTTGGACCCAATAGAGATTCCTGCCAGGAGTTCACCCCCAGTGGGAATCTCTTTGACCGTGCTTCCGAAGCTCCGGGCAGCCGGAGGGCCGAAAGCGTGGTCAAAGAGACTCCCGCCAGGGGTGAACATCTGGCGGGAATCTCTTTTGGGCCCAACAGACATTATGGTACCGCGGCCACCACAGGGGGTTCTCCGTGATT
>QEPC01008772.1:540609-559283 GCA_003113815.1 Sphenodon punctatus | reverse complement strand
TGATGCACATAGGGAAAAATAATCCAAATTATGAGTACACAATGCTGGGTACTAAGCTAGGAGTTACCACTCGGGCTGAGGATATCAGTGTATTGTCCACAACCACTCCCAGATCATTTTCCTAACGTGTAGCAGCAGTCAAAAAAGCGAACAGAAGAATAAAACTGAGGAGGTCATAATGCCTCTATAAAAATCGATGGTGCAACTGCACCTGGAATATTGTGCGCAGTTCTCAAAAAGGACATAGCTGACCTAGAAAAGGTACAGAGAAGGGCAACGAGAATGATAAAGGGTATGGAACGGCTTCCATACAGAGGCTTGACAAGCTGGGTCTTCAGCTGAGACAAGAGAAGACTGAGAGGGGACATGATAGAGGTTTATAAAATCTTGAGTGGTGTGGAACGAGTAGACAGGGAACAGTTATTTACCCTCTCAAATAGTACTAGACAGGGCTGGCCCCAGACATGTGCCACATGTCTGGTTACACATGGCCCCGCAGCCAGCTGGGACTCTTGGTTCATCTCCCATCCGATCGAGATTGGTCACTGTCGGAGGACAGGATGCTGGGCTTGACGGACCATTGGTCTGACTCACTGTGACACTACTTATGTTCTTAACCCTGTTTCCATTCCAATTGGAAGGAAACTCTCACAAACTTAATTGGCAAAACATTCCAGACTTTAACCCCAATGGTTTTTTGTTTTCCTTACAAAGGAGTAACATACTGTTAATTTGGCCTGAACTATTGGATTAGATTTGTAATTTAATTTACATTTGAATTCAATGTAATCTAATTCAAAGTAATTATACTGGATTCCATGTAGATGGATATAATAATAAATGTCATCAAGTACATTGGTGGTTCGAAAGTTTGTAAGCACTATTTTCCCGCTTTACCTGGTAAACCTGCAAGCAAACGGAACCAGTCTACTTTACCTCTGTTGAACACCTTTTGGGCTGTTTAAATGTCGCTGAATTGGATGCAAATTGTTTTACACTGTAAATTCAAAGTCAAAGCAGAAAGTATCCCTGCACTAATTGGATCCCTTCTTATTTTTTTCCTGAGGGCATAAACTTCATTTAATGAATTTAAAAGAAACTTTGCAAAAACTGTAGTCTCTTGTTTTGATTAACACTTTTTTGTGACCTATGTAATCTTGCCCAAAAACTGTAAGTGGCAAAACATTATAGTTGTTGGAGAAATGTACTGTAAATGATAATAGTGGTGTCTTTTCCGTGTGATTTCTGCCTTCCATCAGCAAGAAAGTATTGAATGTGCTGAATGAGAGCAGCCTACTGAGCCAGGGAAAGTATTATTGAAATGGATTTTGACATAGTCTGTTGCCTAAGCAATCTCACTCTCAAGAATTTCACTAGATATGTGTACAGCATCCTGGTTTATATATAATTTCAAGCAACCTCCCCCCTGGTGTTTTTTGTTGTTGTGGGGGAAGGGGGGGTTGTGGGGTAGGGGGTGCACAGCAATTTAGTCTGCTTTCCCAGTGCGCCAAATAAGTTGGATTCTAGTTTTTTCTTGCCACTGAAATATATCATGAGTCCCCATAAGTTTAGCAGAAGAGAATGGGAGTTGAGTTTCCTGGTAAAGTTGAAGAGAGCGAGCGAGAGAGAGAGAGTGTGCAAGAATGAAAAAGAAGGTGGGAAGCAGGAAAAACATGCCAAGGCGGTGTTTTAACAGCCCAGCTAATCTGTACTACACAGTGGGGCCAATCCCATGACCCATGGAACCTGTCTGCAACCCGTGCAAAACATGCAAGTCCATAGCAGAGACATTGTGCCACGCCGATGGGGTTTGTGATTGCGGTCACAAAAAAATAAAGGGCAGATTTTGCTGTCCTTTCTCATGTATTTAACTGATTACTACATGGACGACTGGGACTACTCAAAGCTGTTCTTAATACACCAGGTAAGTCAACATGTAACTCTGTTATATCATGCAAATCTTGTTTCAGGAAACATACAGTCCACACCTCTGTTGAATAGCATTTCTCCTTTCTTCCCTGAATTGTCAAAGTCCATCTTGACTCCTGAGACATGTGGTCCATCAGGTTGGTGTGGTTAAGACTAGGCCTGAAATTTGATCTAATATTTCTCACCAAGAATCACAGTTCTTGACAAGTTTTTTGCGAGAATCGATAATAGAGAAAATCCCCGGTTCTTGACACTTTTCTGGTCGAAATGGTAACACCATTTAGTGTTACCATTTTTCTCGATGTACCATTTAGTGTTACCATTTAGATGTACCATTACCATGTAGTGTTACCATTACCGACTTCATCTCAGTAATGTGCATGTGCAAAATGTCTGCCCTTTTCCAAAATGGCAGTGTTGCTGCTGGTGTCATCTTGGAAGAGGGCTATGCATGCACAGAACAGCCACAGTGGCCATTTTGTGCATGTGCATTACTGGGAAGAACGTGGTACATGGTAAACAGTATAGCCCTATACAGCCTAGGCCCTACCTATGCCGGACCGCCTCACTCCCTGGGCTCTGGATTGACCCCTGCAGTTGTCCGGGAGTGCCTTTCTCAAGGTCTCCCGGATTTCCTGTGGGGCGACTATGGAGAGGGTGTTCTTGGTGACCACACCAAGGCTGTGGAATTCCCTCCCAGCAGAGGCCCAGGTGGCCCCAGACCTCTCTTCCTTTCGAAGACAGTGGAAAACCTGGCTGGTCCACCAGGCTTTCTGTGAGGGAGATGATGGGGGGATTGGGCTAGAGTGGCGTTCTGTGTCTGTTTGGGATTAATGTATTTTTGACTGCCTCCATATGAATATAATGTTTTTATGAAGTATTTATATTTGTATTTATTAGATTTTATTTAATTTCTATTACTGTTAGCTTCCCCGAACTACCTTAGCAGGAGGGGTGGAATATAAATGTAGTTAAATAAATAAATCGAGAGAGATTTTCGACCATAATTGAGATTGTCCTGAGATTTCTGTAACAGTTATCAATTCTCGCAAGATTTTCATGAGAAAGAAATGTATTCTTGTTTCAGCCCTAGTTAAGGAGCACCACTTTCTGTGACCAACAGATCACATGGGAGTGATGTGGCCAGCATCACATCCAATCACCTCTGACTTCCCCAAGCCGGTGTGTCAGGAACCCATTCATAGCTCGGTGGACTAAAAGCAGCCTTCTAGTGAAGAATGACCTCATCCCTGAAGATACCTCTGCCAACATAGTCACAAAGGCCAAAGCCGTGCTTGTTCTTCTGCTGTTTTTAGACCTTTTTAGTCCTCTTCCTGAATGGTAGAAATCAGACTGGGCATGGACCTGGGAGTGCTGAATGTTGCCTCTGACATCACTTTGTCAGTTAAACTTACGTCTACTAAATAAACAACTTGCAGCTAAAGTACTACAGAACCTATGTAGCAGTTGCAGGATCAGTTTGCCTATAAAGCAAAAGAGGGAATTGCCAGGGTTTTTTAAATTGCATCCCTGAGAATAGATGAAGTCTAGAGGAAAAGAAAACTCAAAAGGTAGTCTTTGCTAGGGTAAATGTAAAAGATTCCAAGTGAATTAGTAGATCATTGTTTCCCTTTCTCTTCCCTCTCCCCCTTTCACAACCACACGCACGAGTACACACATACTATATATCATGGATACATCTGATTTTGCTAATGGTAGGACACAGCTGGCATCGGCAAGATTGCTGAGATAAACATATCTGTTGTGCCAAGGATCAGCTCCGTGCTGCCTGCTTCCCCAACACACTTTTTTGTTAACGCTTTTTCATATTGTTTTTGTTGTTAATTTGTAACCCTCCACATGAGCTAAATCAATCAGTTGTAGCAATCACATGCTGATGCCACAGGATACGAAATTGAAAAGCAAACAAAAACGCCATATGAAAGGAATTTGGCTGAGATGAGGAAACACATTGAATAGCATTGCCATCTGCATTTTCTATTACTGTCACTCAATTAGTTGATTGATCTCTAACTCTTCTTAAAATGTTTGTAGGCAAAGCATTTAGAATACTGTTTTTAAATTGTTTCAGTGCAAATTACGCTTTTGTGGATTTGCTTTGAATTGGGGGACATAAATGAGGGGTCAGATACCTATTTTTATTTATAGTTTCCTTAAAGGAATTTTCTTGAAGTTTTCAACACAAAAATGTAAGAACTGTTAGCTGGCAAGGTAACCAAGTAGCATGCAGTGAAGATGAGACATTTCAGATGGATTAGTCCAAAAGCTTTTTATTCACTGTTATATGCCTGGCTGTTTACTTTTGTTTTGTGAATTTGGCAATATGCAAGATTACAAGAAGCATCTGCAAAGTATTTATTGATTAATATTAGGGATTAAACGAGATTTTGACCTCTGCAAGAATCTCGACAAGAATGGGCTTCTCGGCAAGATTCTCTGGATCGAGAATCCTGTGAGAATCAGCGTTCTCACCTCAGTTTCTGGCGAGATTTCCAAAATGTTCTGTCCATGTGCAAAATAGCCGTTGAGGGCCGCACATGCACAGAATGACTTCCACAGCCTTTTTACACTTGCAGAAGGCATTTGGGGGATTTCCGAGAATCTTGCACGTTTCTGAAAACCCTAGCGAGATTTCGCAAGATCTCACAGGAGTTGTAAGAATCTTGTAAGATTCTTACGAGAACGCCCCACGTTCTCATTTCAGCTCTTACTAGTACTACTACTAGTGTTACTGCTGCTACTACTACTATTATCAGAGTCTTAACATTTTGGTAATCTGAACATGGCCTTTCTTTTGTTCCTGTTCTCGTATGATAACATTTTACTATTTAGCTTCAGGACTCAGTTTTACCGGCAATCTAGTAGTCAGTGTTTTTTTTATCTAAATAATAGTTTTTAAGCATACGTCGTTGGGTTTTCATCCAAAACGTAAAAAACACTCAAAATAGATGGAGACAACATGACAGCCATCCTTTCTCCAGAGAAAAAATATTCAAGATAGAGGCAAAAATGTTTCAGCTTACACCAGTGTTCAAATTTGTGATATTTTTTGGGCCATGTTATTTTGCAAGTTTTCCATCTAACAGTTTCATGCTTTGGATTACATTCTAAACTTCCATTACATTCTGTACAAGCCAGGCAGCGCAATCCTCTGGTTGTATAGTGATGGTACAAGCTTGCAGGGCTGTTGTGAGTTCCACTGACATCAATGGGTACTGACTGCCACGGAGACCAGCAGCCAGAGAATTGCATCCTAAATTACAAATGTATTGTGATTGCAACTTAAATCCATTATAAATGGAATTTTCCCCGTAACAAAAGAAGATAGGTTTGCACAGATGCCAACAAGTGAAATGCCAGGCCCAGCAGTGGTTAGAAATGCTGCACATCGGTAGCATGGTGAGAGGGGCCCTTACCAACATCTGCAAATTCTGTACTGGGCTGCTTCTGACTACATCCATCTTTCCCCTCCTCTTCCCTCATGGAAAGCCATCACATTTGCTCCGCTAAACCCCTCAAATGTGCTATTACACTTTACAGATACTAGGAGCTGGTACTGTACATTGCCATTTTTAAAGTTACATTTTAAAAAACCCAACACAATTAGCCATCTAATTTAGTGTCCAAACTTAGATATGTATTTGTATACATAAGTAATGATGATTTATGTTCCTAATGTTTTTCTCTCTATTTTCTGAAAATTAAATTACAGTGAACTTTAATTTTGAACTAATTGGGCATAAAATATGAGGAATGGTATTAATCATTGTAGAACGTAGCTTATGATCCTAGAAGTTTTATTCTTTCAAGAACTTCTTTTAATTCAATGCGTCCACTAATGTAAAAGTGACTCGCCTGAATGATTGGGTCCAAATATGCAATAAACTCGACAGATCAAACTCCAATCTGTTACGAACAAATAACTTTGGCTTGATTCTGCTCTTATTGAACGGAATGGCAAACCCTTGCTTACTTCAGTGGTGCAGGATTATTATTATTATTATTTTATTATTTTAATTTTATTATATTCAAGTTTGGGTCCCACAGCAAAGCTCAGCTACAAATCATGTTGATTTTCTTTCCTTTCTAAATGCCAACAGCCTCATAAGTTATCCTCATATTGTACACGTTGAACCAAAAATAAAAATGTCAAAGGGTTTTGCCATTCTAATATGGAATATAAGGAAATGGAAGAGAAAATTGGGAGGTGGGTTGGAGAAATCCATATTTATTATCAAGGCCCTGGCTATTGTTTGAGACCTGCTTCCGGAATCCTGCTCATGGTGATCTGTGCTCAGATACCACCTGCTATTTGGGAATCCTGCCATTGTGCTTTAAGTGGGTGGGTGATTGGGCGTTTGCTGTGGCGACCCTTCAATGTGAAACTCAGTTTCTCCAGGTATTTGTCATAGTTCCTTCTAGGGTTGCAGCAGGTAGCACATTTGCTACCCACGGGTAATACCCACATTTTTGGGCACTCCCGATGGGCAACCAATGGAGTACCTGAGCCCCAGTTGGGTACCCGCTGCCTGAGAATGTGGGTATTACTGAGGCTCCCTGGACTGACTGAGCTCACCAACAGACTGCTGCTCCTATGGTCCTGGTCACTGCTCCCTTCTTGCTTCTCCCTACTCCTCCCTGGCCCATGTGCTGCTCAGCTGAGCTGGGGACTTCCCTGCTTGGCTTTTCAGAGGGGGAGGGGGAGCAAGAAGGCCTCTTCCCACCTGCGTTCACCCCCCTAATGGGTGCCCCATCTCCAAGAAGACCCTGATCAGGGGTTTACCTGGGGCCTGCACGCACCCCTATTTTTGGTCCCCCTGGGAATGTACACAGGTGGGAAGAGGCCTCCTCACTCCCCCCACCCTGCTCAGAAAAAAGCCATGCAGGGGTCTTCAGCTCAACTGAGCAGAAGCAGGGAGCAGCAAGCCTCTAGCAGCAACCAGGACTGGGGGAGCAGCAGCCCGGCCATCGTCCCAGGAGAGTCGGGTAGCCAAGTACTTGAAGACTTTTTTTTACTCCTCATCTGCCTCTAGAGGATCCATTGTTCGTGTCCCTTAATGTGTTTTTATGCCCCCTTTACCTTCTGCTTTTCAGCTGTTTTTAAATGGATTTTAAATGGATTCTAGATGGTTTTATTGTATTTTATTGTAATAATTTTGTGAAGCGCATCGAGCACAATGCAGTGGGGGGAGCTCTATAAATAAAATTATTTATTATTAACGTTGCTGATTAATGACTAGTAGACCTTTGCCTGCTACTAGAATTCAGTTTTGCTGAAGCAAACTTTGTCTGAAAGAAACGGGGATACAAAATTAGAAACTCTTTAACTGGCATCTCAGAATATGAGAGGATATTATGATAATAGGCAAGGTGGCGGTGATAAGGATTCACGGAAATATTTTTTAAAATCTATTGTTGATATGCATATTCAGCTGAGTCTGTTGCAGAGATCCTTTGAGAAACTGTATATTCAAGTAAGTACCCATCTGTAGATGTAAACATCCCCTGCATTCACTTGCTCTGGCTGCCTAATTCGCTGTATGAAAATATTTCTATTTATTTTTATGTCTGTCTTTATGGCGTGCTTATGCATTTTTGAGAATATTGCCCGTTGGCTTTGTGGGCCTGTGTCATTGTGGGCAATATCACTCAGACTGTAGCGTGTTTATGGAGCACGATTGCCCTCTGGCAGCAAGCAGATACCACAAGTGGTTTATAATCATCTTGACAGCCAGCTTTTAAACCAGCTCATTCCTAAACTGGGAGGGAAAGCATCCATGTATCCCTGCAGATGCTTTCTATTACAAAACCTGCATACAAGTTTGCATTGGGAAAAAACGACGTTTACTGAACAAAAACACGGCAGTGCTCAAGGAGCTCATATATTAGCACTGTGTAAAGCAGGAGTGGGAACCTTTTCCCTGCCAGAGTCCACTTTGAAAATGAGTACAAGCTCTGAGGGCCGCACAGAAGTTGAAGGGAGGTTCTCAGGTAGATGGATCTGTGTCATCATTATTATGCATATAGTGCCAGCAAAGCACCTGGCTCTGTACAATCAGTAGGAATACACAGGCCCCTACCCCAAAGGGCTTACGGTCTAATAGAGACAAGGGATAATTTCAGATGTGCTGGGCCTCTAGGCCCAACACGCTGAAACCCGGACCGGGATCTGTCTCGGATCCCAGTCAGCGATGGAGCCGGCCGTCCTTTAGACTTGCCGGCTTCATCACGCAGGGGAATCTCGGAGGGGGCGGGGCCGGGACCGTGCGGCTGCAAGGCCCCACCCCCCACTCTCCCACATCCGCCCACCCTAAGGGAGATGGGAGGACGCAGTGGCCAATGTGGCTGCTGCGCTCAATCGCGTACTACAGTCCAGACCACACTCAGGAATGGGGCAAAGTAACACACATTACTTTTGCCCCTTTCCTGATCATGGTTCAGCTAACCATGGTTCTGGGGTTGAGACTGGCCTCAACCCCAGAACCGTGGTTAGCTTTGAACCCCACCAGGAATTCACTGTGGTGAACATCTGGCGGGGCTCAAACCGACATGCCGCCCATCACAGCCACCACACTGGATGCACTGTGATCCAGTGTGGTTGACTGTGGTGACGTCACGTCTGAAATTACCCAAGGGAGGAGAGAAAAGGGAGAAAGGAATAAAGGGAGAGACCATACATTCATGAAGTTGAGAAGTTGCAGGTGCACTGGCTTAATTTAGTTACAGTGAAGAGGAGGACTCTGGGTTTTGTTAAACCAGCAAGGCTTGATGGGGATTCCGTGGTTGGTGTGTGGGGTGGCTGCGGGGTCTCCACACTCTCACATGAAGTGCGTGGGGAGGGCTTCAAATGAGCAGCTCCCAGCATGGCTGCCCTGTCCACTTAGACGGCCACCCTGGGCCACATGAAGCCCTCCAGATTTTTCAGAAGTGCTTCGTATGTGGCCATAGGTGACCACCGCGTGGGTCACAGGAGCGCTCCTCCCCACACACCACCTTCACACGAGCGGTGGGATGCGTGGGAAGGGGAGAAATAGGGTGGCCATACCTCCTCTTTAAAAGAGGACACATGAAAAATGCATGGTGCAGGACTACCCTGGAACCAATGCAGCCCTACAACATGCATTTTGCATAAATGTCCTCTTTTAAAGGGGAGGAATAGCCACCGTGAGGGGGGAGCATGTGAAGGAGGGAAGAAGATCTGTCCCCTATCCTTGTGTGCACGTCCTCATCTCTGCCCACTTACTCTCCAGCAAGCTGGATTGCCGTCCTGCTCCCCTACTCCATGGCTGCTGTTAGAGTGACACGAGGCACAGATGCGGCAGCGGGGAGGAGCCTGATGAAGGAAGCGAAGGGTGGAATCTGCCGCGGCTAGTCTCACACATGACAGGGCTGCATTTTGCATCCTGTCATGTGCAAGACTAGTCGCGGCAGGTCCCCGTTCGCACCGGCTCTGCTTCCATTATCGGGCGCCTCCCTGCTGCCACGTCTCTGCCTCGCGTCACTCTAAGAGCGCCTGAGTGCCAGGTGTGAATGCGGCATAAGTTACACAGTTACGTCGGGGAAGGAAGGGGGACTAAGGGATGAGAGGAGCTAGGGAAGGCTTGATGAAAGAGGTAGGTTTTAAGGAGGGATTTGAAGGTTGGGCGGGAGAAGAGTGAATGTGTTTGGTGAGGGAGTTCCAGGCACAGGGGGCACAAAGCGAGAAGGGGTGAATAATATGCTTTGAGGAGCAGCAGAGTCATGAGCAAGCAAGGGTGGTGGTCGAAGAGGAGCGTAGCGGGAGACTAGTGTAGAGAGAGAAGGTTAAAAACCCCACATACGTGACAGGTAGAAATGCCGCGCTCACCTGCCTGAGCTCCCTATCAGAGATTGCTCAAAGCGATGGCTCTGCAGGCTTTTAAACCATGGAGTAGGGGAGCAAGACTGCATTCCAGCTTTCTCCTTTGCTGTATGCTGAGGGAGTACACTACAAACACCACCAGTGGTCTTGGTCGACTACATCAGTATGGCCATGAGAAGCAAGGCAGGAAGGGCTTAGGCTATTTACACCCATATATGTCCAAACCTACATCTAGCAGGCAAGAGATAGCCAGTTCAGATCTCTGAGAGAGTTTATATGCTCAGACTAAACTCTGTCTAGCAAACCGCTGTATTGTGCACCTACCATAACATCTACATGGGTGTAAATAGGCCAATGTAATAGATCAATCTACAGGTGGAAGAAAGGCAACCTTTGCCACACTTCAGCAGAGAGTACCAAGATTCATGGGCATAAATAACGTGGGAGAGGCATGAACATGCTTCTATTCAAGTATGGGAAGAAAGCTGCAATTCCCTCCTTAACTGTGTGTTCAGCAAAAGTGTTGCTAGTTTGGAATGGGACCCCCACAATCCCATCCAGGCAGCAGGAGAGGCAGCTGTACCAGGGAGTACAGAGGAACCAACGCAGATGCACTGTCTGTCCTTATTATAGTTATGCCTTTGATATTCAGTTGTGGGCGAGAAGAGTGAGAGTGTGCATGTGGTCACACAGCCGCAAACCTCCCATAGCCTTGGAGAATGTTCCCCAAGTTGGACCACAGGAAGTACTGAGTTTGAATCTTGCCTCTCCTAACTGCACTTTCTCTCAGGAAGCAAGACCTTCTCCTTAATTTTCTAAACATGGGTGTTTTCAGACGTGATGGGGCGGCTTCGTCCCGTCACGGAAACAACCCTCAGATTCCCCGCTGGAATCACCCCTGGCTCCCTCACCACGGCCCTCGCCACCCGCCTTCTGGGGAGACGGGCGGGCACCGTGGCCAATGCAGCTGCAGTGCCCGCCCAAAATGACCACGGGCCGGAATCCCGGCGGGGATTCCGGGCCATGATCACCATCCAGACATGATGGGCCCCTTCATCCCCGCCGGGAACCTCCTTCACCACGCGATCGGCGCCGACCCCGCGGATTCAGCTGATCGCGTGGTGAATGTGATTCCCGGCGGGGATTGAGCGTGGCAAACATCTGGGGGGAGGAGGGGGGACTTCCAGTTCCCCAACAGACGTTACGGGATCATTCCCCACCACAGGGTATTGACTGTGGTTGAGCGTGATCTCGTAACATCTGAAAATACCCCATGTTAACAGAGAAGTGACAGAAGGACACAGCAAGTAATAAAACCCCAGACTTTTTGTATGGTTGCACTAAAGCTTGGTTACCCAGCCACGCTGCTAATGCTGCTACAGCAACCAAACAAACAGCTGTTAAACTCATTATACAATATGTGAAGCCTTTCTCTAGAACATGATCCTCCAGCATTTTAGCATTGATACTGCCACTCTGCTGCTAGTAGGCGAGGCAGGGTTTGCACCCACCACTACCCCGATGCGGAGACAAACAGAAGAGTGTCAGATGTGGTCAGGGTGCGCTGGTGGGGCCCTGGCTTGCTTGGGGCCTCAGCTTCCTCCTAGCATGAGTGTGTTGGCAAACTTAAAAGGCCCCACCCAATGGACAGATGGATGCAGCATTCATTGTGGACCAGTGAGCATGGGCAGAAGCCCACCCGCTTAGACTGGGCACTGCAGTCATAAACAAGACGCTGGACTGGTGATGGAACGTTTTACATTGGCCACTGACTGGCACAGGCAGTTGGGGATGATCTCACCTTCCCTGCAGTACCCTTGCCCCAATGATGTTGCTGACTGAGCATCCAACAGATTGCAACTAAGCCTCAGGTTGGTGTTCCTAGTTCACTGCACATAGCAGCCCTAGTACTGGGTCGAGCGTACAAGACATTGAACTTGGGTAAGTAGGAGGTATCGTGAGTCTAGTGGGCTTAAGCAGCTGTGTGGCTTCCACTCCCAGAGGCAGGAAAGATGGGGCACCTTTCCCTAAACTGGGCCACCTTGGTGAGCTACCACAACGTCCTCTCCTTTCTTGTTGCCTGCTAGGTGTGGGAGTAAGAGTCCCGTTGCCAGTAATGGTCTATGAGGCTAAGGTGGACTCCACCTTTATGTTGTGCCCTGATCCAGGAGATAATCCCCTCCCCAGGCAAGCCTACTAGGGGCTTTCCCCTGTTTGCACTGGACTGTCAGTAGACTGGATATCTGCTTGCTTGTTGCCTGTTTGACTGGTTTTAATTAAAGGGGTTGTTACCCATTTTATTCCAGACTCTGTCTCTCACCTCTGTCTTACCAGTGGGGGTGCAGTAGCCCTTACCACTAGTGCAAAACTTGTTGAAGTGAATAGGATTTACAGGCGCTACTGCACAGATGCTTTATGAAAGGCTAGTGCCGACATTAAACAACTGGATCATTAACATCATCAAAAGTTGTTTTGTCATCTTGGTTAGATTAATTGGAGGACATCTTCAGGCACACCGATATTGAAAGGGGACAAAGAAAAGAAAAAAGATAACAGATTTTTAAAAAAATGATATTTATATACATTTTAATTTGCCTCAGGACTGTGGTTACTGAAGCCCAACAGCTGTTCTGTCACGAGTAGTTAACCTATTCAAAGATAAGACTGCAACTTAGTACCAATTTTAAAAGGTTGTTGAACAAGTTTAATAATGTGAAAATGTGTATTTTATGTATTCAATTTGGTGAGATTATGGATTAGTTACACTATTGGAATTGGTTCTTATTATTAAATGATTTGCCACAATAACTGACTACACACCATAATATTTTTCATTTATTTGGTTTCTAATTTGACTTCAAACAAATTCCCTTAGTGAATGGTCAGCTAACCCTATTACTTTAGACTGGCTGGGTCTAGACTGTGTTTCTCAAATCTTAAAACCAAACTGATTTTACAGTTGCTAAAACGACAGAAGTAATAAGTGGTTATTGTACAAATAACTCTGTGGTTTCAGGCTTCTTTAAATGGTGCACATAGGATGAGGGTGACATTTTAATTTGGGGGGAAATGCAGTTCCATTTTACTCTTGACTTGAAGGGACCACTTCATAATGTGAAACAGTAGGCATTGCATTTTCTGTAATCATTAACTTTAAGATCTTATTTGAGCAAACAGCATTTTTCACTGGTCTTTCTGGCATTTATTTTGTGGATAATGGGGTTGCAGTCATGCAAGTTCCCAGCATTCAGAACTTTCTTAATAACAGTAATAGTCGTCCCTTATGGTCAGGCAATGACAGGTGTAACTTTCTTGATGTGGGGATGAATTACTTTTCCTTTGTTTCAAATAAAGTACGTAAAATAATGACGTGGACAAAATTTGATTAGTATTGGATTTGCAACATATGTCTATAGTGTCATCATTTGCCTGCTAGCTAAAATGCACCTGTGAGCATAGCTGGTGATCATAATGTTACAAACGCATATACATAGACAATATACATCCTACCCAATAACAGCAATGTACAGAAAGGGAAGAAAATTAGTCTTATTTTTTTCTTTACTGAGGGTAAGTGGCTTAGCATGAGAAATTGGGAGTCATTTTCATAGGAGGACTGTGAACATGTCACAGTAAGCCCTTCCAGGCCCAGGCCCAAAGGAAGTGGTAAGTACTTGCAGGGTGCCATCCCAAGGCCGCCTCTAAGAACAGAGGTAAGCATAGGCCATCTGACGGGAATGCTGGTCAAGGAGCCAAGCTTGCATGTGACTGATTATGCTCAGGTGGACAGGACAGTGGAGTAACTACCATATAGGCCATTTTTACATGGATCCCCCCCCGGCTTGGTGTTTGTGCAGGGGGGGCGTCCATGTAAACGGCCGGTGGGGGGTGGAGGGGATGGGTGTCTGGAAAATCAGAGGAAGCTCCGTGGGTGTGTGTCCCTGTAAACGGACACACACCATGCTCCACCCACTGTGCTAAAACACCTATCCTCCCACCCACCTCCGTCCATGTAAAAAGGGCCATAACAATAGAATTTTAGGGTTGGAAGGGGACCTCAAGGTTCATGTAGTCCAACCTCCTTCTCTATGACAGGGTATCTTGTCTACAGCACTGTGGAGAGATACTTGTCCAGTTGGGGTTTGGAAACCTCCCTGGCCCGCTTATTCCATTGCCCAGCAGTTCTCAGATTAGGAAGTTTTTCCTAATGTTTAGCCAAAACCTACATTATTATAATTTAAGCCGATTCTCTCTTCTGCCTTTCATGACAGTGTTGAACAGATTTTCATTATCACCTTTTTTAACATCCTTGTATAGATATTTGAAAACTGCTATCATGTTCCCTCTTTAGTCTTATTTTCTCTGGCCTGAACATACCCAATTCATTCGATCTTTCTTCATTTGGCTTATCCTCCAGCCCCTTTGTCAACTTAGTTGTTCTCCTCTGAATCTTCTCCATTTTGTCTACATCCTTGCCTACATCCTTCTTAAAGTATGGTGCCCCAAGTATTCCAGGTGAGGTGTCACCAGCACCACGCACATCATGGACACAAGGCAACTGTTGTTGCTACTAAACATGAAGTTTGCCTTTTTTTGTGACAGTGTCATGTTGCTTACTCATGTTCAGTTTATGATCTGCCATAATGCCAGATCCTTATCTGCTTAGCCGAATGCCCCCCATTTTATATGTGCCCTTCTGGTTTTTCATTCCTGTGTGCTTTAGTTTGCATTTGTCTTTGTTAAATCTCATTTTGTTCTTTCGGGCCAGGGTCACATCATTCTGGATTCTAATCTTGTCTTGCCAAGTGTTTTTTAACCCTCCCAGTTTTATACCATCTGCAAACCAGTTGAGCAAACTCTCCACTCCCTCCTCCAAATTATTTTTTTAATTTTTTATTTATTTAAAATTTATATCCCGCCCCTCCTGCCCACAGGGCAGCCCGGGGCGGCGAACAACATTCATTAAAATAATATAAAATTTTTAAAACAATTTAAAATACAATATGTGGGGAAAAGTCCCCATCCCTCCCCTACCCCTCGCCAAAAGCCTGGCAGAACAGCCAGGTCTTACATACACGCCGAAACAGCAGGAGAGTGGGAGCCAGCCGAGCCTCCTCCAGGAGCGAATTCCACAGCACAGGGGCGACCACCGAAAAAGATCTAACATCGATGGCCACCCGCCTCGCCCGGGGAACCTCCGAAAAGGCTCCCACGGACGATCTCAAGGGTCGCACGGGCACATGGGGAGTGAGGCGGTCCCACAGATAAGCAGGGCCCAGGCCATGAAGGGCTTTAAAGGTTAAAACCAGCACCTTGAACCTGGCCATGTGCTTTATAGGCAGCCAGTGCAGAGCCCGGAGCACTGGTGTCATGTGCTCCCTGCGACCTGCCCCCGTCAGGAGACGGGCCGCAGCATTCTGCACCAGCTGTAGCCTCCGGACCAGCTTCTCAGGCAGCCCCACGTAGAGCGTGTTGCAGTAATCCAGCCTCGAGGTGATGAAGGCATGGATGACAAGGTGGTGAAGGCATGAATGCAAACACTTGTTCTTGTCTCAGCCCTGCTAGTTACCCAATCAGAGAAGGAAACTAGATTGGCTTGGCATGATTTGTTCTTAACAAATCCATGTTGGTAAGTGGCCTATCATTTTCTAGGCCATCCTTTTTCCTTTTCTTAAAAACAGACACTATGTTTGCTCTTCTCCAGGCCTCACCCATTCCCCATAAGTTTTGGTTCTGAGATTTCTTCAGGTAATTCCATCAGCATCATAGGGTACAGTTCATCGGGCCTCACTGACTTACATTCATTCAAGTTAGCCAGAACATGTGTCCTTGTAAAGGCTACATTTGGGGACCCGGTAATCAACGAGTGTTCTCACATGATAAAAGGGGATTAGTGTATTCTCCTAGGCACGAATCCTCGCAATTACAGAGCTGTGATTGTACAAGTTTCCCCCCTCCTATGTAATGTCGGAAAGCAGCCTCAGTACTGCACTCCCGGTCCCAGCAGATTCCGACCCAGGGGATTGTCTATGTCAGCGAAAGGCATTTAAGAAGCACAGCTCATCCTAAATTATGCTTCCCTGCTATGGCAGATGCTTTTCTATGCCATTGGCAACCAGCTTAACATAGAGCCCCACATTGGTCTAAAATACTCAGATGTGGCACCTGAACATCAAGCGCGTTCTGCGGCTGGTGTAGAATGCAGTGGCCCACCTCCTTATGGGGATGGGTCGCCAGAAGCACATAACATCAGTGCTCTGATCTCTGCACTGGCTGCCTATAGTCTTCCAGGTTAGATTCAAGGTGTTAGTTACTACCTTTAAAGTCCTATATGGCCCGGATACCACTTACCTGTGGGACCGCCTCACCCTTTGTGTCCCCTGCGGTTGGCCAGGAATGCCCGCTTGGAGGGCCTCTGGGTTTCCCAGGTGGCCACGTTCGAGCGGACGTTCTCAGTGACTGCGCCGCAGCTATGGAATTTTCTCCCCATGGAGATTCACCTCTCTCCAGATCTTCCCTCCTTCCGCAAGCGATGTAAAACCTGACTGTTTTGCTGGCCATTTGTCGAGGGGGATGGGTAGTGGGTCGGTGAGGGGAGGGTTTGGTTTTAGTTTAAGGGTATTGGGTTTGTTACTTTCGGGCCTCTATTATTGTTGGTTTTAATGTGTTTTATTTGGATGTGTTAATAGGTTTTATATTATATTTATATGTTGTCAGCTGCCCTGGGCTGCCATTGGGCAGGGAGGGGAGGTATTAAATAAATAAATCCTCAGCTTATCACTGGTGACTCTTTGCTCAGGTGGCACTTCCATCCAGGAAAGCCACTGACCCTCTACCACTGCTTGCTCCCTGAGCTGCCTCAGAAACTGGGAGGAACAGCTGGAGCAGAGATAGTTTCCAGCTGATTGAGAGAATTAAAAGGGGATGACTGTTTAGTCATTTCCTCATAGTCTATCTGCTGACCAATCAGAGCAGTTGCTGAAGTGAATGACTGCACAACAGCAGCCTGAATTCCGGAACATGTGGGCATGATCTGACAAACAGGTATGACAATGTAGTTAAACCCTAAACTGCTTTTACTCTGGAACCATTCACATGTCAGGAGCTCTACACTGAAGGTATTTGGGAGTAGGAACAGAAGCATGTACTCCTGAAAAATTAGGGGTACATATTTCCTTTACGTTTTATGTTAAAGCAACTGTAGTGTGAAGTCTTTACTTGGAAGTAAAAAAGAAAAGGAAAATGTACTTTGTCATGACCATTGTGGGGAGGCTGCAAAGTAACTACTTCTATTTTCAGCTGCAGCATGTATCAAAGTAGAGTAGTTACTTCAGTATAATTAAAGTGAAGGAGTTACTTCAGTTTAACACTGTTTCTTGGAACATGTCCTCCTATACAAATTCGCAACAACTTCTGTGCCTTTTCCCACCCCTCAGAGAATGAGTGACGGACTGTCAGAAAGTCCGTGGGTGTTAACAAATGAGACGATAGCTTACTGCAGTCTGGGTTTGGTCCGTGTAGCCCCCACTCACATTTAGCGTGTCCAGCCTAATAAAATGGGCAGCCCCCTGCGTGTATTTCATGGGCTTGCGGGCAGCCCCCACTTGCGGTGCCAGTGAGAGTGGAGAGAGGGGCAGGAAGTGGCTGCTTCTCAGACGCTCTGGGATTTCTGCCCACAACTCTATGGTGCTGGTGGACCCGTACGCATGGAGGTGCTGACGCAACCTAATTTACGGGATGCGGACACATGGGTGGACATTAGCCCCCTTTGCGTGTATGGCAGGCTCCACATTTTCCAAGATCCTTCTGTGAGTAGGGGCTGCGGATCTGTTGGGGGTGAACACTTAATAAATGGGCAGGTTGACACCCACATGGTGTAGGGTAATGTCTCGCTTGTTAACACCCCGTGCATGAGCTCAACAGGGAGAGGAGACAGCAACAGGTGACGTTGAGGCTTTTTGGTTAACATTGACCAGTCATATGGCTCAGTCATGTCTGAGTGTCACAGGTTTAAATTATGCAGGGAACTAGCTCAGCTCACAATTGGTTGAAGATTACAACTCCAATCTGTGTTGTACCCTCCTTGGCCACAGGTAAGTACCTGGGTATCAAACTCTGTAGAATAATCTGTGGTAATCTAAACTAATGCATACCCTCCAACGTTTGACAGTAAAACCAGATACACTGTATGCCACCCCTAATTCGCATGTGTGTATGAATATTTGTACTAGTCTACTGAGTAACATTTTGTATGTGCAGGACTGATGGTTCAAGTTACAACTCAACCTATTAAAAAGTCAAAATTCTCAAATGTGTACATTGAATTTGGTTGTAAAGTTTTAATTTTAAAGTCACTCAGAGGATCCTATGTGAAAGCAACAAAAGTTCCTTTCAGCATGCTACAAATCTCTTCAAAACACACCCCTTCTACCTTTTTTAGATTTCATCTTGCTCCCAGGCACACATCTTCTTCCTGCCTGGGTGCTACCTTTCTTTGTTCTTTGATAGCAGTGTTTATCCCAAGCTTCTTAAAGTGAGAAAAGGTGCCCTGCTCCACTCAGCAATGAGTCGCAGCTCTTTCTCCTGATAGATTAATGAGGTGTCAATGACCCACTTTGTCTGAAGAACCTGGTACAAAACGTATATTGCTGGGAGCCTGCTATAAGATAACAAAACCCGTTACTGTCCTAGGCAAAAAGGGTACTATTGGAAAGTATTAGGGGTGGGACTGCCGGATCATCCGGTATCCAATACTGCCGGTATTTGGTGTACTGGCAGTATTGGATTAAACCCGGTAGTCAGGCCCATTTACCGGATTCCCCTGTACTGGATTTTTTACATTGCGGCCATTCAAATGAATGGCCGCAATGTAAAAAAAAACAAC
>QEPC01008772.1:509791-532807 GCA_003113815.1 Sphenodon punctatus | reverse complement strand
CCAACGTCAGCTCAAGCTCAACATGACTAAGACTGAACTCCTTACCTTTCCTCCCTTCCCTTCCTCTCCCCTGTCCATCCTTATTGATGGGGTCACCATTCGCCCCGTTCCACAAGCCCGTAGCTTGGGCTTCGTCTTCGACGCTCACCTTTCCTTTAAACCCTACATTGACTCTGTTGCCAAGTCCTGTTGCTTCGCCCTTCACAATATTGCTAAGATTCGCCCCTTTCTCTCTGTCTCCTCAGCCAAAACCCTTGTTCACGCCATGGTCATCTCTCGCCTTGACTACTGCAACCTCCTCCTTGCTGGCCTCCCCCGCTCTCACCTGTCCCTTCTTATCTCCATCCAAAGCTCCACTGCTAGGGTCATCCACTCAGCCCGTCGCTTCGACCACATGCAGCCTCTCGTCTCTTCACTTCACTGGCTCCCCCTTCCAGAACGCATCCTTAAAAAACTCCTTGTGTTCACTTACAAATCCCTTCACAACCTGGCTCCCCCTTACCTCTCAGCCCTAATCTCCTTACACACTCCTGCATGCATTCTCCGCTCCTCTGCCCCCTCCCTTGCTCTCCTTTGCCTTCGTCCCTTCTCCCTTGCTGCCCCCTGTGCCTGGAACTCCTTCCCTGCCCACATCTGGCTTGCCCCCTCCCTCTGCATCTTTAAATCCCTCCTCAAAACCTACCTCTTCCTCGCCACCTTTCCTGATGCCTGTTAGAACTTTCCTTTCAGTATTTGCTGTCTGCCCTCCCTGCAGACTCCTGCCTAACCGCAACCAAACCAAGCACGTGCACCTGAGACTTCGCATCAACTCGAATGTAATTTATCCGTTGTTTCTCCCTATGTCTCCTATCCTTGTCTTCCTCCTCCGTGTCTATTAGATTGTAAGCCATAGGCAGGGACCATGTCTATCTTGTTGTTTTGTAAAGCGCCAGGTACACAGCTTGTGCTATACAAATGTTTAATAATAATTAATAAAGAGAATGAACGAAGTGGCTGAAGCCACTTTTATTTTGCTCTGCCAGCCAATCAAAAGCTTGCCATCTGGCCTGGCCAGCCAGTCAAAACTTGCCATCTGGCTTGCCATCACTCAACTGTCCCCTCCCATACCACCCCTTCGACCAGATATGGCACTAAGTTTCATTTCCAGAAGAAGCTCAACTGTCCACCCGCACCCCCACCCCTGCAGCATTTTCTGAAGTTTCCTACGTTTTCAGAAGTTTCCCAAATAACAGCCTTGGTCCTTGGAACTTCAAAATTCGGGCTTCGGAACTGAATACAGCAATCTTTGCCAAATTCCAAAGTTTTCCGAAGACTGAGTTTCAGCCCTAATTCTCACCAACAGCAGTTTGTCCAATAAAAGACATTGTTTAAACCACTTTGTCTCCCTCTCACCCACAGTTAGATAGAAAGCCCCAGATCACGACCACAAATGATCTCTGCTGTCTTCCCCTTCTCCCTTCCAAATGCGAAGGCACCGGCTGCTTTCTGCGGCTGTACCTGACCTTTTATACCCTCCAGCCCCCCCCCCCATTACACCCAGCGTGCCTCCACTCCCCTACCAATAGCTCCAGGGTAGTGGGGGTGGGGTTGAGTCCAGTTGTGGAGTTTGGAGGAAGAAGTAAGATCATTGCAGCAGTGGTGAAAGCAAGACTAGAGTGATTTCACTGGCATGACCTCTGAGTAGTGGCTTTTCCCCTTCCTGCTGCTCTGGTAGTTGTTTTTAAACTCTTTCCTTTCTACCTGGCTGGTCCCATGGGGGAGGGAGAAGTGACTTGCACTGCATGCTAACGTGCAAGGGAAAATGTTTCCCTGCACAACAAGAGTAAGTCTGTCCTCAATGGCATTCTGGGTAGAAACAATGAAAGACAAAAGATTTCCTGTTTTGTTTTGTAATCCTGAAATAGCCATTTCTGTCAATTTCCAGGTCTTCAAAATTTTGGGGTGCACATCCCTATGTTTAAGGACTCAAAAGGAGGATAGTTGTTACAATATACTTCCATGTGCATGAGTACTAAATACTTCAGCTGACACCCTTATGTGATATTTAATCATAATCTCACTAACGCTAGGGATGGGCGAATGCGGTTCGGAGTTCGGACTGAAGTCGACCAGTTGGGTCGAACGAACCGAACTTCCGAACTGAACCCGATTTTTGAACCAAACTGAATTTCTGAACTCGGTTCTGTTCGCCCATCCCTATAAGATAATATTCCATTTCGTTCCATGGGGTTTGAATTTCTGAACTCTGTTCGGAAGTTCGGAGTTCGGACCGAACTTGAATAGTTTGGTCGACCGAACCGAACTTCCGAACCAAACTCGATTTTCGAACTGAACCGAACCGAATGGTTCGCCCATCCCTAGCTAACACTTCTGAAATTACATTAATATCCAAAATAAAGGAACATTGTAGTATTTTTTAGGGTTGTTCAGAAGGACCATATTCATATTCGTTTAAGAAAATCCATTTTTGTGTGTGTGAGACATCTAAAAATGTAGATGCTGGTGTCATTTTGGGATAGGGTCATACATGCAGAGAATGGCTATGGCTGCCATTTTTCTCATGTGCAAACCGAATTTTGAATTTTTTCAAGATTCTTGTGAGATCTTGTAATGTTACTGAGATCTTTTTGAGATCTCAGTCACCGGGAAAGGTTCTTGATTGAGCCCTAATGCTTAGTGGCCATCTTGTGTGTACACAGACTGGCTGCCCTTTTCCAAACCAGCGGCGATGGTACCACCACCATTTTCTAAAAGGGTGTGCATGTGCAAAACGATCTGGCAGCCATTTTGTCACAACCTAAATGATTTTTTGATTTTTTTAATATTATTATTATTATTTTATTATATAAAAACAATTGAAAGCAAATAAATTGTTAGCTTATTCATTCATTTCTGGGTCTTTTGTTACTAAAATGAATAGGTCTAAAAAAAGAATTGCAAACCTCAAGTATTTTAGTTGCATTTTATATTGTTGATTATAAACACTACAGTTTTGCTAATCAGGATTCTTACTGCCAGTTCTTAATAAAACAGCAGCAGTGGTTCATGCCACAGATTGGTCAAGAGGCTTGTTGTATGTCTTCCTTCCTTTCTATATTTTTTATCACTATCCAAAACTATTTGATCCAGATTATGTATAATTACATTTTCAACACCAAAGAGCGGTATGTAGTACGTACACTACCATTTGTATTGCAGTCTTTCATGCTACCTATGCTAGCAAAACGTGAGTTACTGGGTGCATCCACACAAGTTGGGGTGGGCCCAATCCCCACGTGCCCCATGGCAGGTATTCACTGCCGACACACTTCAGGGCCAGCGTGGGCAGCAGGGCAGATGGTGGGTACCTCCCACGGGAAAGTTGGGTGAGCGGACCGCTGTTGGGTGGGCCATGGTGCTACTTTCTCGCCCCCAGCCAGTGACATGGCCGCATGGGACTGGAACTAGCGCCCACCACTCAAAGCTCTGCAGCAGACCTAACCGCATGGTAGGGCAGACGAGGACTGGGTACATGAGAGGCAGCACGCTACCACACATTGGGCAGCCTTACCCCAAGGTAGCCATGAGCTGTTCCCCCATTTTTATTCATGCACACACTGCGTAACAGCCAGTTTCCTGCCCCACCACGGGGAGGGGGAAACATCTGGTGGCTGCTGGGCATGTGATGCACTACAGTGCATGGTAAGGCTGCCCAAGGCATGGTAGGTGTATCGTGCGACTGTACCCACTGTGCTTCCTATTCATGAAGCTGCACTGGTGGTCGCAAGAAGGAACAGTACCGAAAGGACAAAAGGTAAAGTCATAAATCAGGAGTGGGGAAACCTTTTTCCATCTGGGGGCCACTTTGAAAATTAATATGAGCTCCAAAGTCTGCATAGAAGTTGGGGACTGGGTTGCTGTAGGGAGGTGCTTAGGGGGTGGGGGAAGGAAAAGAAGGGATCACGTGCCATGGATCCATCCCCTGTCCTTGAGGGCATATCTTCACCTCCAGTCTCTTTCCATGAGCTCACTCTTTCAGTGCTTGAAGGCAGGGACTGGACGCGGGCAGGGGCCAGATAAAAACTAGCTGTGGACTGCCACCAAAAATTCATAGGCTTGTCCATATCCCAGGGAAGCGTTCTCTTTTGGAAAAGAATCTCTGGTGATTATACTGTAGGGTATTATTTTTGGGGTGTGTGTGTGTGTGTTAAATTGCTGCTATGAATATAAGAGATTGTATGTAGTAGCAGCAATACCGGTTTGCATATAACTGTGGAGAACTCCTAGTAGTCTTGCAAGGCTCACAATCCCACTTTTGACAGGCACGAGAGAAAAGATTTGTTATAGCCTTGGGGGCCTCTCGTCAACCAACCTGCAGTAAAGGGGTGTTTGAACTGCACTTCCAGTAACTCTGCCTCCTATAAGCCATGTCCCTTTTCTTTCACCCTAAAGCAGAGATGGGGAACCTTTTCCCTCCCAGGGGTCACTTTGAAAGTTCGCACAAGCTCCGAGGGTTGCATAGAAGCTGTGTGGGTGCAGGAGTGCTTATGCTCAGGAAGAGAAGGATCCAAGCTATGGATCTGCCCCCTATCCTTGTGTGCATGCCCTCATCTCTGCTTTCTTACCCTGAGCACATTTTTTCAGTGATTGGAGGTGTGAGCTGGATGCAGAGGCCCAGATCCGTGAATTGGAAAGGGGCCACATGAAAACTAGCCGTGTGCCAGATTTGGCCCCTGAACCTGAGGTTCCCAACTCCTGCCCTACAGGCTAAGGAAATTTAGACTGCACTCTCATTTTCTAAGTAAGCCAGCAGAGTAGTGAGCATGAGTATAATGAGGAATAGAACCCAGGACTCTTGGCATGGCTGTTCCAGAGCTCAGCTGCCCAACAACACTGCTATTGCTCTTGTCATTGTCTAATAAACAAGTATTTAACATAACTAGTGAGTAATCTGCAAAGTCTTCTGAAATGGCAGAATGAGAAAACATTCAGCACTTGCTCCTACAGGAGGTGGAACTTTGAAACAGAGATTAGAAGGTCAAGAGTTCAAAGCTGATGTAAGCAAGAGGATACTTGTAGGTATGTGAGATTTCTTTTTTTTTTTTAATTTAATTTTTTTTCTAGTCTAGCCTTAGCAATTTTAGTCATTATTACATACTAAAACAAATAGACCAAGCCACTGACCAACAAAAATGATATTGTATAAAAAATAATTATACAAATTATACAAACCTGGATTGGCGAATATTAAAATCAATCTAATTATCCTCTATATAAAAAAATCCCCCAAACTAATCATAAATAATTATTACACCAACGCATTTCACGTTAATACCCTTCATCAGGGGTATTCTGTGGACACTGGAATCATACAAGAAAAACTTGAATTAACAAGGATAATAACATTCCTAAATATCTTGCAACTAAACTTCACAAATTGTCTATAAAGGTATATTCACCATTTCTATAGAATTAGATGTGCGAGAATCAATTTTCTTTACTTGAGAATGGGCCAAACGGGCCCTCTGTGCATAATGAAAAAACAAGAACAAAAAAAATACCTGTACTGAAATCATGAAGTATGTTTTCTTCATGGGGAATCAGTCTCAATAAATACACCAAATGCTACTTGTTATACTCCATTGTTTTTTGTTCATTATTACATACCAAACAAACCACCACAATTGAGACAAGCCTTTCAACTGTAGGAAAAACATTGGTGTGAGCTCCAACTTTGGGTGATTTCAGATGTGACGGGGCGGCTTTGGCCCCGTCACGGAATCAC
Source organism: Sphenodon punctatus (assembly GCA_003113815.1). NCBI lineage: Eukaryota > Metazoa > Chordata > Lepidosauria > Sphenodontia > Sphenodontidae > Sphenodon > Sphenodon punctatus. The sequence goes on along the minus strand of QEPC01008772.1, from coordinate 527,043 downwards.
CCTTTTGATTCCCCGCCGGAATCAAACCGTCACAGCCAGCAGACGTGCCAGCCGATCCCGGTGGGGAATCTGAGGGGGGCGGGGCTGTGCGGCGCAACATGCGGCCACACAGCCGCGCCCCCCACGCTCCCAAGGCCACCCGTCCTCTGGGAGACAGGCGGGCACCACAGCCACCCACCCCCCGGGGGATTGACCACAGCCCGGAATTGGTGGTGAGCATGGCCGCCGATTCCGGACCGTGGTCAGAGGCCAGACGAGACGTTACCACGCTCAACCACGGTGAATCCCACTGTGGTTGAGTGTGGTACCGTCACGTCCGTTGGGGGCAAAAAAGTTATTCCCGCCGGGTGTTCACCCCCGGCGGGAATCACTTTGACCACGCTTTCGGAGATGGTCCCCGGACTATCCTCAAAAGCGTGGTTATTTTGATTCTCGCCGGAGGTTCGCTGTGGTGAACCTCTGGCAGGCATCAAACAGACGTTACGGGACCATTCCCCACCACAGGGGATTGTCTGTGGTTGAGCGTGATCTCGTAACGTCTGAAAATACCCTTTACTACACATCAAAGAATCCAAGCAGGCCCCTACTCTCACCATAACCTCAGCTGCAGCTGAGAGAGATCGGGGTCATGAATGGCAGAATTCACTTTGGAGGAAGCATGGTACAAAATAATTTAGGAAATGCTATAGGTGACCAACTGCTTAGTCACTTTGCCACACTGCCAATAAAACATTTAACTAATGGGCAATATTCTCTAGGAGCTGAATTAAAACCAGTAAGCTCCAGTTACTTCTGTAGCTCGAGAAGTCATGCTTTGAAAAGATATTGTGAACATCTGGTATATCTGTGCGATTGTTATTTAGTTGTTTTTTTAAATAGTTCTTTCCAAGTTAGGCAATGGGTTGTTTTAAGTTTGCATATATTTACTCAAATCAACGTATATACATTTATGCAAATTAGGATTGTCATTATTGTTTTGCTGAGGAACATTTACGCATCAAGTGAACCATGAGGGCCAAACACCCATTCCCCACCCACCTCTGTCCATGTAAAAAGGGCTCATGTGTAGAGGTAGGCTCCTGATATACGGCATGAAATATTATGGATTAGGTGCATTCTTTGATGTGGTGACTTTTACTCTAATTTACAGTAAATATACCAAGTTATACCAACATACTGTGAGGGTTATAATTTGGCTTGCTTGTGTTTGGTAGTGTAAATTTTAATTTAATGGACTTAATTTGTGTTTATTACGGTGAAAGAATGTGTGTTATTGGAGGTAATTACTGTAAAGCTATCTAATTATTGATTTCCCCAACATAGCTGGGTTGACATTTTACCAGATATAATGAAGGAAAAGATATGCATTAATAGAATGAATATGGAACAAACAAGCATTTTTAAAAAGGGACTTAATTCATTCTAACAGATATATAGTAATTACCCAGGAAGTGTGACTGCATTCTTCATCATGACATTAACAATTCAAATTAACTGACAGAACAATAATATATAGGTAGATTATGAGTGTGTTTAGAGCACGAGAACTGGCATTAAGGATACATAAAACCTTCATGTTTACTGATCTTTTTTTCTCTGCAACTGAATTCAGTACTGCAGTAATATGCGTGTATAGTCTTTCTCCTTTGTGGCTCTTAGTTACTCCCTGTCAGGAGCACATTGGGAACAGAGTATGTCTTACCCAGTGCTTAGTTTGTAAAAACAATGAATGCCTGCCCCAGAAGCAACGCTCCCTGTTCTAGATGCCACACTTCCTGATCCAGAGCTCATCAGAGCAGGGAAATGAACAGTATTCTCCAGCTGTTACCCCAACCACTAGACCTCTGTGCTTTGTAACTGAATATAAAATAGGAATTCTTGTGATTTAATCAGTTTGATGGCCAACACAGGAGATGGAGCAGGAACGTTATTAATGAAAGCTTAATGAACCATTTGGGTTTTTTTCTGACTTTTGTTTCCAACCCCAAAATGGTCAATATCATCCCTTTTCTGGTATTTCCCATTTCAGGGTGTCCACTCCTACTGGATACGTTTACCAAGGCTTATTCACACCGCCCATGGAAGAGCCTTCCCCTTCTCCCTCCATTAAGCTCTGGTATTTACAGTAACATTCGTATAGTGAAAGGCACAATGGCCCATTGAATAAGGATCAAGCAGGGCAAATCCTAAGACCCTGGGATTGCTCCCTCAGTAGCCGCATCACATCTGTGGAACCCGCCTCTCCTGTGCTACTGCAATGGCTTGCTGAGAAAAACAACCAAGAGATTGTTGAGCATTCTCAGTCGCACTGCCCTCCAGGGGAGTGAAGACAGAGGGATTATGCCTGCAGAGAGACAGCCACATAAGAGGATCAAGCTTGATCTGTTGCAGCTGCTAAGCACTGAAGCCAGCTACACTGCTAATGGCGCACATGTTTCTTTAGGCAGACATGTTTACATTGGACGGTGTTATGATTGAAGAGGGAGTTCTTAACCTGTGGGGCCATCAAAATAGTCTGGAATTCTAGAAGAGCCACCAGGGAAGTTACAAATATCCATATTTAAGACTGCATGAGAGCAGAATCCCAGCCAAGAAGGGTTTATTTGCACCCTATTTCGGAGCTACTGGTTGTGGGGGAAGGAGCAATAAAGAGAACATCTAATATTTTTTATATGCAGTGGGTGTTTCCCAGTTCTTTCCAGGCAGCATCTGTAGAGCCAATTGTTTTCACAGTATTTGTTAAACTCTCAGTCGTAGGAGGTTGAAACGTATCATGGATATGTTGAGAATTAGCGCTCTAGAGAGAGCATGGTTGCCATTTTGGTTCCAGATGAAGGAGATGGAGACAAAGGGTGTTTCCAGACTTGACACTAGCCCGAGTTTAACCACACTTGAACATTTCTTATGCATGTTGCAGGGCTGTACTGGTGACCTATGCAGCCCTGCAACATGCATAAGAAATGTTCAAGTGTGGTTAAACTGGGGTTAGCGTCATGTCTGAAAACACCCAAAGTAGTTCCAATTATGTCTTTCAGTGGACCGACTTCTGGTGTTGAGAGTATTCAAGCTTTGAGGCCACACAGGGCCCTTCCTCAGACATGCAAGAAATCCGAATTGTAGGCCCTTTTGACACAGGTGCCCGCCCCGCCCCGCCCGTGTGCCCGTGCAACCACAGCAGATGGGCCTGCGGTGGGGGGCGTCCGTAGGAATGTCGCCGGTGGTGGGTGGGGGTGCGTGTGTGCTCCTGCGCTCTCCCCATTTCCCCCCATCTCCAGCCATCATCCACGCACGGAGCAACAGGTGCCAATACCAGTTGCTCTGTGCGTGGAGATGAGAGTGAACCAAGAATCAAATGGACAGACAAATATGACTGCAGGCAAGGTAAGCACAGCCCTAGCACTGGGAGGGCAGTAGCAAAGCAGAGATTACAAAGGATCTAAAATCCTGCTTTACTTCCAATCATCATTTATTAAAAAAAAAAAAAGTAACAAATGACTAAGAGACTAATATAGCTGAAGAGCTGATCATCTTCCTTTTACATTTAGGTATTATCTCTTGTTCAAAATGATCTCAAATGTCGCTTCTGGAATTAATAGAGATAACAATATTTCAGTGCTTGAGCCCTAAGGATGTAGGACAGCAAGTGGCGTGCAGTAAACTTAGGGTAGTGATGGGAGTTTTCACCAAGATTGCACAGAGCACCTACGTATCTTCTGAAAAGCTATTCAATATATTTTACAAAAAAGGGTCAAATATTGAGATAGCTCTGCGCTTACGGTTTCAGGGAGTCTAGATACTTCAGACCTGATGCATAGACCACGAAGCTGTCTCCTTTGGCAATAACACCTATGCAGTGATTCAGCTGAGGCTCTGCTGAACAAGATGAGAAATAGCTCGCCTGTAGGCTGTAGCACAGGAGAATAGGAATAGATCAAAAACTATAAGGCAAACTAGAAATGAAGTCCTTCCCATGCTGAGGAGATTTGGAACTACTTGGATGAACATGCTTGAGCTATTTTTAAAAATGTTGCCATTTAGAAGCCTTTGAAAACTTTTCCTATCCTTTCCTATTACTTCCACTTTATATACAGTAATATCTGAGTTGATTTTCCATTCAGAGTACCAGCTTTCATAGCGTACCATGAAGTCCACAACTACAAGCCAGCAAATGTCATCTCTAACCTGTGGCAGAGATTGGGTGTTAACAGGCAAGACAGTAGCCCGGAATAACCAGCAGCTGCTCTAGGGCCATGGGCCCATCTATTAGGTGCCTGCCAGATGTTCGCCACCCAGCTGCCACGGGGCTGCTACTCACCAGGGTGTAGACACTCTCCACCCACTATACATGTTACAGGGCACCCATAGGGCAACACGGCATTCCTGGAACATGTATGATGGGTGGGTAGTGGGTGGAGAGTGTCTTGTGTGAAAATGGCCACAGTGTCGTCCTGGGGAAGGCCAACGACTATGTGCGGGCCAACCCAGGCCACTCTGGGGTACCACGCTTCCACATGGCCATCTCCGGTCTGTTGGGGTGGACCACATTGTGACCCTGTGGCTGCCTCCATCTGTTGGGGTGTGTGCAGCCTTTGTCTGCATTTAGATTCTCCAGGACTATAGTATTCCGGGAGCAGCAGCTAGAGCGGCCCAGGGAGTGACTGTGTCTTGGTAGGGAGGGGGAAGGCTGAGAACAGCACTGGCCTGTTTGGGGTGTCACATTCATCCCGGAGAGTGGTGGCTGCATGGGGGCTCCAGCCCCATCTGTGTTCACTAGTGATGGGCATTACAAATTCAAATTAATCCATAACTGACTGAAAATGGCAGTCATGAATTGATCTGTAAGTCCTGCGACAAGTACAGATCTCCATAGATCATTGGAGCGGTGCCACAGGGATGGCATTAGCTTGGTGTCGCTCCAATTAGCTTTACGGGGAGGGGGAGGTGGGCAGAGGGTCTTTCCCGGTCAATTGCCATTCAATTTTGGGTGGCAACCAGCCAGCATGGGGCAGGGATAGTCTGACTCCCTGGACTGACTCACTGCCCAGCTGCAGTGCTGAGTGCTCCTCTTGAGTCCCAGCTGCCTTACAAGTAAAAGCAGATAAGATTGAAATAGTCTCAATAAAATCTTCAGCAGCGCAAGTTGCAGCTGGTGAGTGAGTCAGATTGAGTCCCTGTCCCCACCGCTGCTGTGCCTGTCCAGAGCCCTATTGAAGCGGGAAGGCAGGAGAGAAGCGCTTCCAAACCTGGAAAAGGGGAGCTCACTCAGCTACACTGGGAGAAGGAGGAGGAGGGGGGTCATGCACCATCTCCAGGTCTGTGTGGGGCTTGGGGGAGAAAGGGCAGGGGGGTCTATGTGGGGCATGGGCTTGGAAGAGACAGGGCTGGGGCAGAAGGGGGGGGAGTCTCTTTGGGGCTAGAAAACACCTGCAGATAGCAGATTGTGCTTTTCTGGGGGGAATGGTGGTATTATTATTTATTGAATACACAGACCTCAGGTAACAGATTGTGCTGGATGGAGGGTATCATCAGGAGTTAGGTGAGGGGAGTGAGGCGTTGGGGAGGACAGAGCAGAAGAGGTGGGTCTTGAGGAGGGATTTCAAGGTGCGAAGGGAGTAGTAGATAGGTATGAAGGGGATAGTAGATAAAAGACAAAATTAGAGAGAATGGCCCCAGAGCTATTTCAAGAGCTCAAGATCGGTCTTGCTTTCTGTGCTATCTCAAGAGCTCAGGGCCCCAGAGCTCTCCTACCATTTTTCATGCCGCAAAACTGAAACAAATGAACAAGTGTGTCTCCGAGCTCCAACGCAATCTACAAGCGTGCTGCAGAACAGAAAATATGAAGTTGGGTGCTGGGGACGGGGATGGAAGGCAGAATGGGGGTGCATCTTGATTTCTTGGCCAGTGGCCCATTCTGTCAGAGCGTCACCCCTGATCTCCAGCATCTCCAAGTCTAAGGAGGAGTTTCCCTTGGCTCAGTCCTTTCTCTTGTTTTGCCAGGGTCACTAAGTTGAAACTACTCTAACTTTAGGAATAGAAAAGCTGCCATTGGCCCAAGGCAGGGGACATCTTCACACAGATGGGGGGGGGTGCTCACCCCTGGAGCAGTTCTGGGGTGCACCCCCACATCTGAACTCTTGCTGCCTTGTCTAAATCCATTTTACATGGATCCGACAGCTGCCACAATACACAGCCTGCCCGCGTGGCACCCCCTGCCCCACACCATGGAAGTTGCAGGCTGTGGGCTGCCGCCTGCAACTCCATGGTGTTTCCCTGAGGAGCCCTTGACCAAGAGAAGAGCTGTAGCAGCCATCTGTCAAGCAGATGGACCAGACAGCAGTCCTGCCTTGGCCAGTGCCCCAGGTTTGGGCTACCCGCTCTGCCGGTGGCGCTCTTGGATGTTCTAGAGCACCGCTGGCGGGGTTGCTCTGAAGCAGGGACAGCCTGCCCCACCCTCTGCCATTTGAGAGCCAAGGATAAGACTGCACCACGCAGGCGCTTAGCTGTTTACCAATTGGTGTAGCCACCTGGATGGTCAACATTAGTGACTCACCTTGTATTCCCACTTCATGTGCTACAACCTTTGTCCAATTAGTGTCTATTTTAGCCTTAACTAGTTGTATAGACCACAAATGGTGGTGTAGTACCCCTGCATCCAAGCTGCTGAAAATATTATCTAATAAACTTAAAGCTCTTTCCTGCCATTGTGTGCACAGGATAGCGGTTCTGGTTTTTTCTGCCAATGAAGTTAGGATATTTCGGCAGCCACAATTTGTTGTTCTATAATTTTGTACCATTCAGGTAGTGTTAGTGCTAAATGTATGAGCCCATCTTGTAATACATGGTTAGAGCTTTCTAAAGGCTTCTTGAGTGACCCCGTAAGTCCCCCTGCTGTGCCTAATTTGTTAGCCAATGTTTGAATATCATTGCTGTTAAGCACTGCTCCACCTGTTCCCAGCCATTCAGAGATGTCTCGTTTGGAGCGGAACATATGATTTGGAATATTAGTCAGATTTTGTAGTGTTTTTGACCCGGAAACTTGTAACCAAGATTCAAAGAATGGCTCAACAAAAGCTGCACACTGGGGGTGCTTCCTGCTTATGTTGTGTGCTGTTAGGTCTATGCTGAGTGTAAGAAACTGTAAGTGCCCTTGCTTAATAAAAACACATTTATCCCATTGTGTCTGTAGAGATGACTCATTGTGGGGGTGTGGTGTTGGATGGCCAGTCCAAATTACATAATTGTTAACAAAATCCTCCCTTACGCCTGCTACTTTATTTTTACACAAATATCCTGGAATTCTAGTGCAAAATGCAGGGTCCCATGGTGATTGCTTGAATCTGCTGTCCCCTTTTAAGGTTATCTGACCGGGAAAATGTTTCCTTTCGCAATAATTGTATCCCCCGGGTGCTTCCGAGCAGGGGTTCATTACCCATACATAGGTTACATTATTATTAATACGTTCAGTTTCATTTTTCCATTGTAAGGTAACATTGAGCTGGTCTTTTCCCCCTTATACGAAGATCATACCGATGGATCATACCGAACCACAGTTCACAGGTGGTGACGAAGTGACTATTAGCTGGCCTATCAGTACAGGGATCTTTGTCGTGCACATAAGATAATATTTCCTCCGGTCCTGCTAGGTGGGTGAATCTGTCTGCATAGCAGCGTTTAGTAAAAGATCCAATGTGTACTGAGTAGGAACAGGGATGAGGTTCCTGATTACATTGAGGGACTGTGGAGGTTCACATACAATTGGTATGTGGATTTGTGGTGGTCAATTGTAGAGGTATAATATGGTAGCCAGGCACAGGCTTGTCATATGCTATGTGAACCGCGTAGCATTTTGGTACCTTATGTTAATCCATCCTGCCCTTTGTGCCCATGCCAGTGAAGCATTTTCACAAAAGAGTAGTGCGGTCGTATACAAGCAAACCTGCTTATGTTCCTGGCTCCCTGTTACAGGGCATGAGAAGTTTGAGGAAACTGCTGTATTACCAGTGCATCAAAGTTGGGTGATGCTTATACTGCGGCTCTCTGTCCTGTTGGTGGTATAGTTGGTTGCAGTTACTATTATACAAAGGAGGGAATAGCACATCAGGAGTCTGCAGGTGGCTGTCTTTCCGGAAGGGTTTGCCATTTCTTGCTCTAGAAAAATAATGAGAATGGTTGTCAGGTGCCCTCCTCCCCCACATGTGGATGGAGGCAGTCACAAGTTCCCATGTTCTATCCCCCCGTGATCATATAGTACAACCACCTTCATACTTCATATGCTGCTGGTATTGTAATCTGCAAGATATGATGCAATTGCTTTAATTATTCCTTGGAGGACAGAATGCAATTGTGAAAAGTAGCTTGCTCTGAATCTGCATCTTGCCAATAGAGGTGGGCATGGTTTCTTGCTAATGACATGTCTGCGGTTGCAGCGGACAAGGACTGAAGAGATCTGATTTGGGTGGTTTTGGTGATTGGGCAGAAAGATATAGGCACCCTTGGGGCAGCCCATGTTGTGAGCCATCCCATACCCACAGCGCTTTGATTGCCTATGCAGATGTCATATTGTGGTTCAGCCATGCTAAGGTACCATACCAGTGGAGGCTAGGCAGCCAGACAGTAATGATCCCGCATGTGTCATTTCCAACATTGGGCTTATATTCAATATAATTGGTTAGAAGGATTCTGAGCCCTATTGCTTCGGTGCCCCACAGCAAAATTAAAATCTGGAGGCGGGTCCCTCTATGTGCGCACCCACAAATTCAGTTGTAGAACCGGGTATGTGAGCTCTCAACTGTACATGCCCATTTCCCTTTTATAAATTTCAGTAGCGTGTTAGTCGGACGGCCGTTTGTTTTAGAAATTATCAATTGGGTGGAGTGTTCACACGCCATTTCCCCCTCCAGCGGTATCAGGTAGATTATCAGGCAGTTTACCTTTGTACAACTTGACTTGGGATGAGTATCCCCACTTTGGTGATCCTACTTTATCTATGTAATATACAGTGGGACCAGCCTTGTCTATAATCTGAAACGGACCAACCCATTTATTAGACAGCATATGGGGACTGTCTCCAAACTGTCTAAGCATGACAAGTGTGCCAGTTGGCCATTCATTGATTTTGTTCTCATCCCCCACTTTATCCATTGCTTTCTGAGCTTTGTTTATTGCCTCATTTACTGAATTGAAAATTTGTTTGTGCTGAGTTTCCAGCGCCTTAATCCAATCATTCATCAATTTGGTGTCCCATAGAGTGTTAGGAGAGTCTGCATGCATGTTGCATTCCCCCACTTGGCTCCATTGGAACATCTCAGGAGTTCGCATTTGGCGGCCTGTCAGAATTTCGAAGGGAGTATAAGCTGAACCCAGTCTATCTGTGCTTCTCAAGGCTAGTAAGATAAGGGGTAAGCGCAAGTCCCAGTTTTTGCCTGTTTTTCAAACAGTTTTTCTGAGAGCAGTTTTGAGAGTGCAGTTAACCCTTTCCACCTGCAAGAGGATGGTAAGGGATGTGAACATGGTGTTTCTTTTTTTGGAGAGTACAGTGAAGCATGCTTATCCCATACGTCGTATATTTGTGGTAATGTTATTGGTTTATCAAAAACTTGGTCATTCCAGGGGCAGGCTCCCAAATTTCGTATGTATTCTAAAAGTTTTGGGAAGATCTTAACTTTAGCCCACCCTTCTACTGGGGCACCACCCACCTCCTTCTTCCTAAACAAAGGGTGATTTCAGACGTGACGGGGCGCCTATTGGCCCTGTTATGGAATCACTTTTTGATTTCCCGCCGGAATCAAAACGTCACGTCCCACAGACATGCCGGCTAATTCCAGCAGGGAATCGGGGACGGGGGAGGGCTGCACGGGGCAATGTGCGGCCGCACATCCCCGCCCCCCCATGCTCCCCCAACCTCCCGCCCTCCTGGAGACGGGCGGGCGCAGTGGCTAATCCAGCCACTGCACCCGATTCCAACCCAGGGTCTGGGCCACGGCCCAGAATTGGTGGCAGTAACAGACATTACCATCCACCGATTCCATGCCATGGTTCAATTAACCATGATTTCAGAGATGGTGCCTGGACCATCCTCAAAAGGCCACATGAAACCCCCAATAGTGGGCATGGGGGTTATAGCGTTATTTTCCATTTCCCCGTTGCATTAAATAACACAAGGCAGGGTTGAGCCCTGTCTTGCGTTATTGAGTTATCGGACGGAAGAGGGAAATAATGCTAAAGCTGCCATGCCCATGATCAGAGGTTTAACATCAACGTGCTAACGTGTTAAACTCACGTTAGTACCTGCGCTCCCTGAACGTCAGCAAGCACCCTGAATCTTGGAATAGTGAGAAGTAGGAATTACAGCTTAAAATACCCCTAATGTTGTCCCTTTTGCCTAGCATGATTACTACAAACTTTACAAGGTGATAAACATTTCTAAGAATACCCTGCACAGTGTGTTTGAACCGAATATGGCATTCTTTGGAGGATTCTCTCCCACCCCCAAATTTTGCACGTAACATTTTTTTGGCGTCTTTATAGTTTTCAAATTAATGTCACAGTTTATTCATTACAAGAAAGCCTTCTTACCTTTTGAACATCAGTTGATGAGGTACATACAATGTGTAGTTTACTTTTAATAACTGAAATATTTTTTTTTTAAAAAATTATTATGGTGGAAAATGAAAAGATGTGGTGTAATGTATTTGAGAAAGTCAGTGCTAAAACAACCATTGGTTTAATGAGCAATCAAATATGCATTCTTAATATCTCAAGTATACTTTAAACGAAAATCTGCTTTTCTCAGAGTGACATATTTCTGCTTTGACATTCAACTGCATTAGTGTACCCTTGTTAAACTTGTATATCTAAATTCCATTTGTCAGACACTCTATATTCTTTACTTACACTTTCACCTAAAGCTAAAGTTGCACCACTTTCAAGCCACTTAGCACATTTCAAGTGTTTGAGTGCTAACAATCTCTTCCTTACTTCAGACTGCTCCACTGCTACACAAGTGCTTTCCACCTCAAAAATGGACAAATAATACACTCAAATGCTAATTCAGATACTGAAAATTGTAGTTGCAAGAGAGCTAAGGGTGAAAGTGGTTTACATCCAAGTTCAGCTAACACCATCTAGAATTGCATTTTCTCTTACTAAAATGACCCAGTGAAGAGAAAGTAAGGTTGCTGTGTTGGTCCCAAATACAGGCAGTAGACACACCGTAGTACCGAGATCTCTTTTATTGGACCAACTCCAGTTGGTGGAGGTGTGCAAGCTTTCAGACCCCACAGCGTCCTTTGTCAGGCAAGTCAGGAGTTAGATCTGAAGACTGAGCAAACAGTGAGGTATATACAGTGTTTGGAAGCTATGACAAAGAAAGGGGAAGAGAAGGTAAAAACAAAACCCAGGTAGGAGGTCTGCAATTCCAAATACTAGGCAACTACACCTGCAAAACCCAAAGTGTAGTGCGATGTCTGGATGCAGTTTGCGGTAGAGATGTGAAGGCAGGTTTTATATCTCCTGGTCCGCCAAGTCCTTGTTCCTGTAGGGGTGTTGGTGTCCTGGGTAGTGAGGAATTTGCTCCTGATAATTAGCTGAGAGAGATTAGGAGGCTGTATTGTAGCAGGTTCTCTTGAGGTATCTGGGTAGTCCATTCTATTATACGATCCACTTTTCTGATGGAGTGCCCTTGTTTGGTGAAAGCAGTTTTTAGTGTGGCAAGGTGAGTATCATGGGTCTTCTCATCGGAGCAGATTCTGTGGTATATGAGGGCTTAGCTATGGATAACCTGCTACCCAGAACATTATGTAGGTGAAACCCACCAACCCTTGCACAAACCCATGAACTCAAACAGAAAAAAAGATCATGGACAAGAGCATGGAACATTGGCATTAAATTCTCACAAAGTTCCCTGTTCTCCATTCCTTATCCTTTTCTCCAGTCTCCCTTCTGTATCCTTATTCTTCCCATGCCTGTAATGATGATACGTGGAATACAAACCGTCACCTACTTTCCAACAGTCATTTGTTAGGAAGCACAATTCCTCTTTGGGTGCTGAATCCCATTGTCCCTTTTTCAGGAGAGAGAGTCAGATAGACCAGTATCCAAGCCTCAGGCATCTATTTCCGCGCTGCCTCCCAGGAAAAGCACTTAAAAGGACAATGATGGAATGAGAAACTAAGCTGAATATTAAGCCAGGAGACCTTCTCGCCGCCTTTATGCACTTGGAATATTGGGAGGTGTATGTGTGTCTATTAAGGGTGCTAACAGACGCGACGGTGGCCCGCTGTAGCCTGCTTTTCAATGGTTTGGCCCACAAGCATGTCTGTTGAGGGGCTCTCAGATTTTTGTACCAGGACTGCCTCTGGGCATGTCAGTGGCAAGCCCAGGGTGTGATCTTGAGACTTTTGGGGTCACAGCCCAGGCTATAGTCCATCTGATTGGGCTAAAGTGGGCCATAGGAGGCTATCATGTCTGTTGTAGCTGGTCCGAATCGGGTTGGTGGCTGTCACTGGAAGATAGGTCCATTAGCAGCTATTAGCCAGACAGGATCAGGGAACATGACGGGAGCTGAGGGAAAACAACAGGAATGGATCCCCATTGTGACCTGTTTGGTGCTTCTCCCAAGCCACCATGATTGACCACTGTCGGAGACAGGATGCTGGGCTAGATGGGCCATTGGTCTGACCCGTTATGGCACTTTGTAGCAGGGAGCCGTCCCGTGGGGCTGCTACCCCTTTAAGAAGGGAGCGAGGGGGGGCATCCAGAGGGCTGAGCGCCCACAGGGCTATGGCAGAGCCAGCCCCAGAGCTGGGGATCAGCTTGTGGGGAGCACAGGCTGTAGAAACCCCTGGGACAGAGTGGGCAGGTTACTGGACCTTTAAGGCTGAGGAGTAGCAGCCTGGCCACGCCCACTCTGCTGAATATAAGGTGAGACAAGGCAGCGAGGAGAGAGTCTCTGTCAGGGAGCTGAAGGAGCAACATATCCCTGAGAAAACCTTCCTGCTCTACGCTCTCCAATGTGCTGAATACTGGAGAACCAGCGGGACCCAGACAAGTGGGAGAGGCTGTGCCCAGGAGGGACCCTCTTGACCAGAGCCTGGGGGCTGAAGACCTGGCTGGATGGACAAAGGGGGTTGAGGTTGTGTTGCTCCTGAGTCCTGCAGAGATGAACCTGGTCCTGCAGGGTGGAGGCGACTGAGCCGGCAGCCCCAGGTACAGAGGACATGGGTGGTGTCCAATAAAGGACTGTAGACTAAGACCCTTTGGACTGTGTGGTGTATCCTGAGAGGGTACCCCTTGCTTGGAAGGAGGAGGTTCAGCCCCGAGGCTCAAGGCTGAAATGGCGTAGCAGGGGGTGAGCTAATTCCCCAGAGTGCGACCCCAGCACCCCGTGTGACCCTGGGGGACCCCCCCCTCCACTACACACTTCTTACGTTCTTATTGGCCGCTTGTCATGGCTGGGGCCGGCTGGATTTGTGTGACACCCTGGCCTCCCCAGTGGCCTGGCCACTGGTACATTTGTTGAGCAACCCAGTCTGGTCTGGACTTTGGTGCTGGCGGCAGCTTCCTGACCCAGGCCATGTCGTAACAGTGGCAGTCTGCTGTCACATTTGGTAACACTGGGTGTTTTTACACACTCATTTCTCTTGCATGTTTGCTGTTTCCTCCTGAAATTTCTGTGTGTTTAAATCACTCACCCAGATCTTAAACATTTGACTCTTTGAACTTCTGTATAGAACTTCTCCCAGAACCTTTGTGTGTAAAAAGTTCTCCTGATAAACTGCTTTGCTCCAGGCAGCTGTGGTCCCTTGGTTTCCATGGCAGCCTGTCATGTCTACAGCTGTGGCTACTTTAGGCTGCCTCAGGGCAGCGTGTGTGTGCGAAGAATGCATCCGGGAACTGCCTCAGGGCAGTGTTCCTGTGAAGAATGCATCCAGGAACTGCCTCAGGGCAGAGTGTGTGTGTGAAGAATGCATCCGGGAACTGCCTCAGGGCAGTGTGTGTGTGAAGAATGCATCCAGGAACTGCCTCAGGGCAGTGTTCGTGTGAAGAATGCATCCGGAACTTACTTGTGGACTTCTAAACCCAGAAGACTGAAAGACCAGCACTTTAAGGTGTGTGTAAAAATGCCCAATGTAAGTGTGTAAGGGGGTGAAGCTTATTCTCTGAGGAGCAGAGCTTATGGTTAAAGGTACCTGACCCTCTTTGGCCATTCAGAATGTTGGGAGGTATGCTTGCACAACATCATCAGCTAATTTACTCAATAGTCTGAGGAGTGCTACTTCATAATAATGCAGGCACACTTTACGTATGAGCCCTATAAACCTGTTCTTGCAAGTCACTGAACACCTCTTCCAAGGTGCTTTTCCAAACCTTCATTGACCTACAAAGTGAGTTGAGAACACTTGCTTTAATCAGGTTCTCTAACCCTGATCCAGGAAGAGCCCTTGAATACATCCTTAAGTATTCTCTGAAATGAGGCCCAAATTTGCTCACAAAGAGCACTGCTTCCCAAGCACAAGAAATGAGCATTCAAGTGTCAGCTGATTGGCAGTATCTCACTAGTTTAATTGTGCTGTTGAACTTGTTGATAAAACATATAGATAACTTAAAAGGTTATGGACTCAGTACCTCAGTAAAGATTCTGTTTCATCCCTTTCAACATACTGAATGCCTTCTTGGAAACAGTGTGATATTGATCTGAATGAAGGGTACTTTTGCCAAATAAACAGCAGAATAGACAACGTTTATAGGAGCTTGCCCACTGCCAGGCCATTTAATCCTTGGAACAGGAAACATTGTGAATACACTAATGAAGGGTCATTTTGAATAGTTGTTTAACACTCACATTTCTTGGTCTAAAGCTATACTTGGTAAATATTTTATTATTTTCTCTTCCAATCTGTGCTTATTGCCAGCGGTATTTTGTGGTTTTGCATTTATAATTTATTTTGTTTGTACTATGACTAAGAGACTTTTTTCCCCCAATTAAAACCTCAGGTCAGGCACACCGTATGAGTGAACAAGGTATGAAATTCCCATCATTATTCATAGATGCAGCATGCATGGATCCTTGACAGTCACACTGTTTTTTAAATGAGAGATTTATATTATTTATGACCTGATTCATTAATCTTTCAGGGCTTCCAAATATATTTTCCTCCAAGGTGCTGACTCATTTTTAAATTTTATTTTCATTTGACAGTGTTATGTTTATGTGTTGTGCCTGTCCATGAGATGATAAAATGTCATCAATAAATGAATTACTCATATCAATTATTTACAAATAAAGGGCTTGATTCACTAAGGCACGAGTCCAGGTTTACATCAGTGGAAATTGATTGATGTCAAAGGCGTTATACAGAAGTGAATCACCCCCATAATCGCCAGGTGAAAAACATCTTTCATCTTACATGTAAACCATAAAGGTATTTATAAAAAATACATTTGTTGCAAAAAAGAGTGCACATTTTATACCTGGACACCTCTGAGGACAAGCTAGTTTCAAGATCTGAGGATCCAGAGCTAAACAGCTGATCAGCACTGAACAACAGGCAATGGGCACTTTTTTATTGTTTTATTATAGGCATGGTTGGTTTATAATATCCCCTGAAAGTAGTGGGTAATGAGATAATAAAGTATGCCTGGAGTAGAGAAGGATTTGTGTATGGGATTCTATACTTAACTACATTTTAATTCCTGTTACATATATTATCCTTTGTATTTAGTTTTTCTTTCTTTCCTTTTAATTTTTTTCCACTTGGCAAACAAAAATATATTAATTGAACATATTTTTATGACCACAAAAATAATGAAACTCTTTAGCATGTGTTCTTATCCCAGCAGATTGTTTTGGAATAATGACCTTCCTCTGCTTCTGTTCTCATGAGCATGGCGAGCCAGAGGTTAAAAAACTCTTTCCCTCTCCAGATTACTCTGTTTGGAAGTTGCAGTAAACGTCCAGTGTGGTAGGGCTGGAATAACAAGAAATCAGTGAGGAAGAAGGCCCAAGGTTTCCTGGGACAGCAGGGGACTGCATAGAAGAGGGTAAACAAGGAAAATTCCCATGCAATATTAATGTAAGATGCTTCCTCCCCACTTTAATTCTGCTTGTTTAGACAGGTAATTACAGCCTCCCATCCTTACTTTAACTCCTGTGCTCATGTGAACATGGGCACGGTTAAGGTGAATTAAATGAAGTATTTATCTCCAAACAAATGCTGGTGGGTACAAGCCCTAAGACTATGGGTGTTTTCATACAAGCAGGGAGACAGGATTTCTTCCATGCAACCCCACGCTCATCAGCTGCCTCCTCATCAGCTCTTGGAATGAACCCTGAGCAGGTAGGAAGAGGACCGTGGACAGGAGGAAAATCAGTCCTAGTGTCCTTGGCTGTGCAAGTAGCCACTCTAGCTGGGGACAATGGGACAATGGGGTCATTTCTGCGGCTGCTACTCCACCTCCCTGGCATCTTCTCCAAGAGCCGATAGGTGGGCAGTTGATGTGTGCCCCCGCCATTCTGACAGCATCTTTCTCTTGGGAGGGGCATCCTTGCCGGCACCATGGCCTTGTCCACAGAGCTGGTGGACCTGTATATGGGCGGGGCTGCTGGGGGCTTTTCACATGGGAAGCGCCCTGTGCCATTGCTCTGTGTTGGGACGGGCTAACCTGCACAGCGTGCTCTACATTTCTGGGGATGATGCCATGCTGAGCTGCCCAGGCCCAATCCAGGGAAAATATCTGGCAGACACCGTTCAGACAGGCAGGTAGATCTGGGGCACGGTGGGGCCCTGTCTCATGTGGTGACACCCACTGTCTGTCACTCTCAGTTCCCCATCTGCAAAATGGGAATAACAACAACCTACCTCTCACAGGGTTGTTGTGAGGGTGAGCTAGATAGATAAAAACTGTAAAGTACTTTGAATACTGAAAGTGCTCAAAATGATGATGATGATGATTGATTATAATAACTCCCAGTACCTGTTTTCTTCTCAGAGTTGAATTTGGCAGATTGAGAATCCATGTCATGTCATTATGGGAAAATTCTGGATTACGTGGATGCAATCCTAAATGCATTTACTTTTGTATAAATCCCATTGATCTATATGGAACTTTGAATTTTGGTAAACATCATCCATGTGTCAGCCAGTATGGGAGAAATAGGCCCTCTTTACACAAGATGCACCCGCTCATGCCTGTGCAGGTCTATGTTAGTGGGACTGCCGGCCAGGGTGGGTGGGTGGCCATGCGTGGGCGTG
>QEPC01008772.1:481436-495050 GCA_003113815.1 Sphenodon punctatus | reverse complement strand
TGGGCCTTAAGACACAGACCCGCACAGAGGGACCCGCACGTGTTTGCATCCAAAGCTTTCTCGATTTCGGAGGGGGAGCGAGGAGCAGTTATAGGGTTTAGGATAAAGGATTTAGGATAGGCTCAGGGATGCTACAATAGGCTCATAGGGAGGACAAAAGGGATTCCAGGTGTGTGTCCGGGTACAACAAAGGGAAGATGCATAAGGTAAACAAACTGGGGCAGAGGGGACAAAGGACACATGTGGGCATGAAAGGAGAGAGGTTTTCAGGTGATTTGGGGACAGAAGGAAATCATGAGGAGAGCCCTAGGCTGAAGGGTGACACCAAGGTGCATTTTCACTGATCGGGCATGGGAGCGTTGGCTTGTGTGAGGGAAACATAGGGTGCTCTAGTTTTCCATGCCTTTGAACACTCATGTAGTACTTTAATATCTTGTTGACAATTAACTAGGGTCTAGAACTGGGCTTCCCAACCATTCGTCTGTGGGTAATTTCAGACGTAACGGACCCGGAGGCCTGCCATACTGAACCCTGGACTGGGATCCATCTTGGATCCCGGTCCGTGATCAGACCGGCTGTCTTTTAGATGTGCCGGCCTGATCGCTAACGGGGATCAGGGAGGGGGAGGGGCTGCGGGGTGCGATGTGCAGCTGCACAGCCCTGTCCTGCCCTGCACCCCCCCGCGCTCCCTCGGCCGCCTGCCCTTGGGGAGACGGGCGGGCACAGCGGCCTCTGCACCCACTGTGCCAGATTCCATACTATTGTCAGGACCACGATCCAGGATGGGCCAAGGTCCATCCTGGATCGTGGCCAGTCTAACCACGATTCTGGACCTCGGGCCGGCCTGAGGTCCAGAACCATGGTTAGCTTTGATCCCCGCCCAAAATTCACCATGGTGAAGATCTGGCAGGGATCAAACAGATGTTACCGCGATGGCTGCGACCACAGGGAATCCACTGGGATTCACTGTGGTGATCAGTGATTTTGTAACGTCTGAAATTACCCTGTGTGACCCCATTTGCAAATATACCCCCAAAAGCTATAAAGCTGCATGGGTAGAATATGAAATATCAGCCAGGATCATGACTCCATGCTCAGATGGTCTGATTCTGACCCCATTTGGGAATCTTTGGGCTAGTATAAAAGCAGGATGAAAACTCAAGGCTTCCTAATTCCCATTGCACTAGATTATGCTGCCTCGTTTTTATACATAAAACCTAATAGATATTCCCTGATTCAATCCTTCATTACATTTTTCAAGTTCTGCAGTTCAAGTGGCAAAAACTATTACCTAGGTGGCGTGATAATCTTTCAGATACACCATAAAATTGTTAATGACTATTTAATTTAATTCATCTTTGCTTTACTTGAAAGTGGTTGAGCTTATAGCATACTTGTGCTTACCTTCTAGCAACAATTGCTTCAAGTGCCATGTCCTGGGCTCTTCTTGAGTCAACAAGACAGTAGTGTCCTGTAGGGCCTCCAGCTACACAAGGGCTATAGCTACTTCCTGAGAAGATGGAAAGGGGTTAATAATACATTTACTCTAGTGCTTTGCTCATTTTAACCGAGATGAAACGTGAAGCAGCCAGAAGAACAAACTATCGTCTTCCTGTTTTCCTGATTATATGATAACGTCTGAGAGTAATTAATGGTTCTCTTTGCCAAGTGTTATTTTGTTCACTGGCCTAATTGGAGTTATATGGGAATAGGTATTGGTTCACCAGTGAGAAGATCAATGCATTGATTTAGTATAAATTGTTATCAACACTTAAACCTTTTACTCCACTAAGCAATTAATGCTGTCTGTACGTGGTACATGGGGGAGCAATGGTTTGTCTAAGTAATATAAAGATACAGCTACTCTTTAAAAGGATTGTTTTCTAGTAGTCTAAAATCAAATATATAATTTCCAAATGATACCACTGCTCATTTAAAATTTCCTAAACAATATAGCATAGGAATAAGCAAAACAGTGACTGCTCTGGTCTATGTTGTGACAACAATTGGTCTTGTTAGATTGATAGATCCAGACAAGCAGATACAGATACAAAAGGATAGCTTATTTGTAATTCCAGAGAGCTCTCTCAGGCAGTTGCTACTTAAGCTTTACTGATGATGATTCCAGAGCAAAACAAAAAGTTTAATCAATTATATGGGTTCCGAACAATTTCTTCTATCACATGCTTTGAAAGTGAGAATACTGATGTACTCCTTATGGCATACACACTAAGGTTCTTTACATTCATTTGCTGTGATGCCACACTCTCAGGTTAAATAGTAAATAAAAAAAAACCAACCAAAAATAAACCCAGGGAGTACAAAGAAAAATCTCACCAAGAAACACAAGAAAAGGGGGTGGGGGGAAAGGAGGGGGGGAGAAAAAAAGAACTGTACATGTGCAAAATGCCCTCCTCCCCCCCCCCCCGGGGGCCATTCTCCACCTACATGGACCTTTGCCAAAATGGCCCTGGTAGTGACGCTGCCATTTTGGAAAGGGGTGGCCATTTGCATATGCACAGACCAGCTGCCCTTTTTCAAAATGGCGGCAACACTGCCAATGCCATTTTGGAAAAGGGCTGTGCATACTCAGAACTGCCCTGGTGGCCATTTTCTGCATGCACAGTTCTTGGGTTTTTTTTAAGGGGTGGGGTAGCAACACAACGAGTGTGGTGTTCTTTGTAACAAACAATGTTGCCTTTGTTTATCATTTTGTTTGCTTATCTCCCCTTCTGATTGCACCAAGCACTGCGTCTAGATAGTCATATTCATGCTGACATAGTGAAGAGGAATTAGTCCATCTGAACATTCCCACCTGAACATAGGAAGCTTTAACTCATCCATAAAGTTAAGAATATGCTCCTGAAACCTGGTTGCTATAAACAAAACACACTGTATGTATACTATGGTCTTGTTCTGGGTATATCACTAATAAATAAATACAAATAGGAAAGGAAGGAAGGACCTCATCTTTAGCTTAAAAAAATGTTTTTTATTAAAAAAAAAAAAAGAGGGGGAGAGAGAGGAAACCCCATAATTTCAAGGACAGCAATATTCAAAAATATGAGTTAAAAAAAAATACAACCGCAGCACAACAGAGAGAGAAACAAAATAATGTGCACAGAATTATATTTTGCTAACAAAATTTAATTAACGATGTAAGGAATGTATCATCCTGATATTGCTGCTTAGGGAACCAAATAAATAACAAAGTGTCTGTAATGGTGTTTTAAATTAGCTCAACTGCAGTTGCCTACAGTAGATATTTCCTTAAACCAGGAATCACAGTAAGCCAAAAAAATCCCCTTGCAGAGAACCTATATAAAGTCCTCTGCAGAGGCATGAATTGACTGGGGATGGGGTGATATGTTCACCCCACTTTCCAATTTAGGGGAACAGTCTTCTCTTTTATATTTGAATGGATTATTCCATAAAAACTGACAACTGCTAGTGGGGGCAGTCTGTGGGGGGGGGGGGTGTGCAGATGGGCGCACACCCATCCCCACTCCTGCCCCTGCATAGAGTAACCTGCGTTTTCGCTGGTTGCTCCATGCGGGGACGATGGGTGGAGGTGCCTGTTTTGCGGGAGCCTGACCACCCGCCTGCTGCTGCTGCTTTAACATGAGACGCGCCCACCCGTGTCCATTGGGTGGGCATGAGTGGATGCATCTTGTTTAAAAAGGGTGTGTGTGTGTGTGACAGACAGATATAGTGGACAAGAGTTGATTCTCACATTTGCTGACTGCACCCCAGTGACCCCTTTATTAAACTAGTTTTGGTAAAAAGAATCCTATTCTCTTCTGATTGGATGATATTTCTGCAGAGGTGTGGGCATTTAAACTTACCTGTGTAAGCATTCTAAGTGTATTTATGTGTTTGCATGTAAGTTAATTAAGCATCACTTTCATTAATGTTGGTGCAGAAGAGGAACAAACCATTTCCCCCCCATTTGCATTAATTTTTACACCTACAAGCAAAGTGCTGAATCAGAATGTGTTGCAGTAATAATAGTTTATAGCACTTAGGCAGTAACATCCCTTATAAATATTTCCACAATTGCCTCGTAAATCTGCTAAGTTTTAGAATGGTTGCTTCTGTGTTTTATTTAGTAACAACACGATTAAAGAGTTGATAGAATATTAATACTGCTTAACGAGTGCACTATGTAAAATATACCGAGCTAAACAGCTTGGGAAATGGATGTTGAATTTGACCGCATTTGAGAGCAGCAAATTATTTCTGACAAGCTATGAGGGAATCTTAAAAATTAAAACAGTAAATGTAATCAATAATTTTTATATGGGTGGGGCTTGTTGTACAATTTAATATGCTGGAGGGGGGAAAAGCATGCAATTATATTTTCTATGTGCAGGTATCCTGAAGATCCTGAACTGGTGTTAAGTTGCATAAATATAATTTAAACCAGATATGCCAATTTACTTTAACTGAGGATTGATTCTATCTGTATAGGAGGTCATGCCTTCTGCTGGTGGGGCCACAATCCCAAGATTTGATTTATTTATTTGAAAAACTTATTGCACCGCCCCTCCTACAAAAGGCAGCCTGGGGCGGCTTACAGTATGTATGTATGTTTATTGTGGCATTAGCTTCCGCCATAGCCAAACAAGACACCTTATAGGCCAGCAGCACAATACACAATATAACACACAAAACAAAAACAATAATAACAATAGAAAAAATATAGTACACATAATACTTCCAATAAAATCATCCAAAAATGTTTAAAATAATCTGATCAATCACCCCCCTATAAATGGGGATCCGATGATTAACATCTGCCACATAACAATTGGCTCTATTGGGAGTCCAAAATGGCACCCCCTGAGAATTCAATGTCCCTAGACACTCAAAAGTCTAAGTGATAGAATAATAAGATTGAGCAGAGATAAAAAAACCTATTTCAGCCAAGATATAGCAGGTATATCGGTCAATACATAGGAGAAACTAGCTGTAATAAGGGGGAAGCAGACGCAGCACTGGATGTATCCCGATTTAAGGGAAACGTCGACCTCCATCCTAGCTATTTGCCAATTGCTTAGTTTTTGTCAGTTTGTCATGGACCCGCTCCCTTCTTTTGGTAGCCAACCAAACAAAGGTTGCTATAGCGACCATCTCGCTCGTTTCTTCCAAACCCATAAGGTACTTATAACCGCCTTCAAAGGCAAGGGACCAGCCCCTACCCAGTAGCGGAGCCAACCAGGCCTGACGTAAGTGAGTATAATACGGACAGCGCAGCAAAAAATGTTCCAACGTCTCCACCTCCCCAAGACTACATGAGCAATCTAAAATACAAAAAACAATATAAAATACAAAAAATATAAAATACGTATTAACAGCAATAAAAAAGGGGGGGGGACAAAAGTGGGAAAACCCCAGCCTCCCCGCAATGTAGAAAGGGACGTCTGATATACTCTTCAAGATTTTGAATCTGATCTACTCTTTCAAGAAACCGATATACTCTTCAAGAATTTGTTGCTGACTGGGGCTTAAGGGTGTAAATGAATGTGGTCCTTTTCTAACGGGCGTGGGTGCATGGGGGGATGGGTGAGCGGCACATGGGGGCGTGTTCGCATGAACCGCCACCCACCTCCACCCATCTCCATGCACGGAGCATCNGATAAAGGGATCCGATTGTATAAGTGGGTGTAATTCATTATTTTAGAAAACTGTGAATACACTTTCCTGGCTGTGCAGGCTTTTCCTCCTATCTGATTTGGACATAACATGGCAGTATTATACCTCTACCTAATATTACTATATCTGCCAAATTTCAAAAGGTTTGGATAAAGGGTCCTTTATTTATAAGAAACCTTATATGTATTTCTGGCTGCAGCGTCTTTGTATTGAATCCATGTTACATGAAATTTGGCAAGATTGTGTCTCTGATGGTTGGGATCATCTCTGAAGAATTGTAGAAAGATTTATAAGCAATTGAAGTTTCCCTATTGAAGGCTTTTGCTGTTCAGGTAAATAGCACATCCAGTGCCATTCAAAGACAGGTATGGCGGGGGAGGGGGGCTGTAGAAGGGAGGGAGAACAGCTCAACAGACTGACAGACATATTAACTGGCCTATTACTGCATGCTTCCACCTTTACAGGAGGACCAATCAGTGGTGTCTTCAAGGCGGGCATAAGCTGCTGTTTTGGGCCTGCTCTTTGTCTGTGGTTAGTTCTGTGTGTTAGTTGAGTGTTTTCTCAAACTTTGCTGGCAGGCTTTGTGTGTGTGTGTGTGCGTGTGTGTGTTTGTGTGCGTGCGTGCGCGTGCTAGAGCTCACTGCAAGAGTTCAGCTAGCTACATAAATCCAATCCCCAGGCACCTGGATGCTGCCCAACATCCTCCTGCCCCCTCCTGGGTCATTCTCTGCAAGTTGACTGACACCCCCACGCCCCTGGGGTGCCTACCCAGACTGAAGTCTGTGCCAAACAGCAGAGATGATGGATATCTCCTCTCACCAATTGGCTTGACATTTCAAACACCCTGGCTGGGACAGATATGTGATTGGCTCTCTTACTGCATTTTTTCCGCTTTCACGACCAATCCTGGGTGGCTCTGAGGCAGGCATAGAAGGGGCATAACTAGGACTTCAAGCAGCAAGGCAGAGGGCAGGGGGAAGCTTCCCTGCAATCAGGATATATGGTTTATATCCAGGCTGGCCAATTGTCATCACAATCACATCCTGCAGCACTGTGACAAAGGACATAAGAGAATCCCTCATTGGCTCTTTCCTAAGCAGATGCTTCCAACTTCCCAGTAACAAGTGAGGGAGAGGGGTTGTGGTGGTCACAGCACAGAATTATATATATGGGGGACATTTCTGCTGGCTAATTGGCATCACAAACACATCTTTTACCACAGTGACAAACATAAGAAAATCCCTGGCATAGGCTCATACTCTCCAGATACTCTGCAGGTTTATAACTTTTTGACACTTTATCAGATCTTTTTGACGTTTGGCAGAGATGCTCCTAAAGGTCTGAGATAGATGCCTTCCAAATTTCATGTAAACTGGCTGGAATACAAAGACTTTACATCCAGAGATGCATTTAAATGTAAAATGCTTATAACCTCGGGACCCTTTATCCAATCCTTCTGAAATATGGCAGGGGTCCTACCCCTTGGGAGGGTTACAATCTTGCCACGTTCCATCCATATCAGATGGGAGACAAAGATGTTACATCCAGGAATGTGTAGACAGAATTTTGTAAAATAACAAATTTCAACTGCTTATAAAATGAGATCCCTTTCACTGTTCATTCTGAAATGTGGCACACATAATGCCCTCCATTGAGGGTACACTCCCACCATGTTTCATCGAAATAGGATGTAAAATAAAAAAGGTTACTTTTATTTGTTTTCCATTGAAACTAAAGGAAATAAAAAATGAAAGCAAAAACAAAACAGACTAATGAAATATAACGAAAATGAATGACATTTTAATAATGAAAATGAATGAATAACGAAAGGCAAGAGTTACTGTGCACATCCCTACCGGCTGGCCTCTCGCACGTGTGCAGGCTGGGGGTGGGGCATTTGGGAAAACTGGCAGCGGCAGGGACTGGGGTTTGCCACCCTCAACCTGAACCAGGTGCACGTGCTGTGCGCCCACTCCCTGCCAGACCCCAACCCCAGCAGTTAACTCACAGACCCAGGTATAACCCGATAGCTACACTGGTGAGCAGGGAAGCGGAGAGGTTGGAAGGAGCTTCCCCCCTGCCGAATAGCTGTTTCATTTGTCGTGTCAGCCACTGACAAACATTTTGCGAGTTCTGCACACCACAAGAACCTTGTCAGTGGTTAAAGTCATGTTTTTAATACACTAAGTCTCAAAAGCAGGCCAGAAGCCAGTGCTATTTATATATACACAAATGAATTCACAATTTACATATGCATGAAAAAGACGGGTTTGATTTTTATATGGAGTATCAGAGAACAATTTTTTTCTTCATATCGATCGTGGTTTTGATATGCTTGTGTTGTCTAGTTGGATAGTGACACTGACATTTAAAGCACATGAAGCCAACTTTCTATTTTAAGAGTCGGATGTGAATACAAGTACCATGCATTTCTTTTAAACAGAAATCGGGGTGGGGGGGAGTTTTACGCTGGCCAGGTGTATAGGAACCGAGCTTTATTGCTATTGATTGTACGTTTAGTCTAAAAAAGAACACTTTACCAAAAGTGGAAAAAATTGACTGTGATCAATACTCACCAAGCAGCAGTGCCTATTGGGATGCATTTTTAAGTTGCCTTTTTTGACCTACCCAGGTTTGCATAAAATTAGAAGCTTCTCTAGAAACATGTAGAGGTTTCAACTCTGTCTACTAGTATCCCCCAAGTTAAGTCTGTCAGTGTTTCAACAATAACACCTTCTATGTTCAGGACTGCTATAAACAATCGGCATGAACTCAGAATTGGCATGAAAAATCACTTCTCAGGAGCAAATTTTCCAATCATAGCATTCAGGGGCTGAAAGGAAATTGACATAGGGCATATGGCACAGGAAAGTCAATGTAGTTCTCTTTTGTGGAAATAATGGGTGTTAGCAAAGGTAATGGTAAAAGCCGTTGCATGTTGAATTTGGTGACATCATCATGACTGTGTTAGCTGGTTATAGTAGTACTAGTAAATTTATTGTACCAATCATCAGGTCACAACAAAAACAATAAAAGTATATATACAATATGCCCAAACTAAATAAATGAAAATTAAACCAAAGTTGATGTCCTTGACCAATCTCCAGTCAGATACACCACTACAAGTAGCACCCAGAAACACAGGGTTTAGCTTCTTAAACATTGTTCTGACTTTGTAAAATCCTAAACCTCTGAGCTCGGATTTTGGCAGCTGACACCGCAAATGAGGCCACCGCATTTGTTACTAACTCGTTGGTATCTTTCCATAAAATGATCACCAATTGCTTGGACGACCTATCTACATCTAAATTCAGAATTTTAAACAGATGCTGACGAGGTTGGTCATACAAGGAGCAATATGATAAATAATGCATAACATTCTCTACCACTTAGCTGGTTCTACATACATTTCTGCAGCTACCTGATAGTCCCCTTCAACCAGACGTGGCTGTTCACCACTTTCCTCCCCCCCCCCTTCCCACCCACATATATTACTGTACTCTTCCATCCTCCANGCTTCCCTGCAATCAGGATATATGGTTTATATCCAGGCTGGCCAATTGTCATCACAATCACATCCTGCAGCACTGTGACAAAGGACATAAGAGAATCCCTCATTGGCTCTTTCCTAAGCAGATGCTTCCAACTTCCCAGTAACAAGTGAGGGAGAGGGTTTGTGGTGGTCACAGCACAGAATTATATATATGGGGGACATTTCTGCTGGCTAATTGGCATCACAAACACATATTTTACCACAGTGACAAACATAAGAAAATCCCTGGCATAGGCTCATACTCTCCAGATACTCTGCAGGTTTATAACTTTTTGACACTTTATCAGATCTTTTTGACGTTTGGCAGAGATGCTCCTAAAGGTCTGAGATAGATGCCTTCCAAATTTCATGTAAACTGGCTGGAATACAAAGACTTTACATCCAGAGATGCATTTAAATGTAAAATGCTTATAACCTCGGGACCCTTTATCCAATCCTTCTGAAATATGGCAGGGGTCCTACCCCTTGGGAGGGTTACAATCTTGCCACGTTCCATCCATATCAGATGGGAGACAAAGATGTTACATCCAGGAATGTGTAGACAGAATTTTGTAAAATAACAAATTTCAACTGCTTATAAAATGAGATCCCTTTCACTGTTCATTCTGAAATGTGGCACACATAATGCACTCCATTGAGGGTACACTCCCACCATGTTTCATCGAAATAGGATGTAAAATAAAAAAAGGTTACTTTTATTTGTTTTCCATTGAAACTAAAGGAAATAAAAAATGAAAGGAAAAACAAAAACAAAACAGACTAATGAAATATAACGAAAATGAATGACATTTTAATAATGAAAATGAATGAATAACGAAAGGCAAGAGTTACTGTGCACATCCCTACCGGCTGGCCTCTTGCACGTGTGCAGGCTGGGGGTGGGGCATTTGGGAAAACTGGCAGCGGCAGGGACTGGGGTTTGCCACCCTCAACCTGAACCAGGTGCACGTGCTGTGCGCCCACTCCCTGCCAGACCCCAACCCCAGCAGTTAACTCACAGACCCAGGTATAACCCGATAGCTACACTGGTGAGCAGGGAAGCGGAGAGGTTGGAAGGAGCTTCCCCCCTGCCGAATAGCTGTTTCATTTGTCGTGTCAGCCACTGACAAACATTTTGCGAGTTCTGCACACCACAAGAACCTTGTCAGTGGTTAAAGTAATGTTTTTAATACACTAAGTCTCAAAAGCAGGCCAGAAGCCACTGCTATTTATATATACACAAATGAATTCACAATTTACATATGCATGAAAAAGACGGGTTTGATTTTTATATGGAGTATCAGAGAACAATTTTTTTCTTCATATCGATCGTGGTTTTGATATGCTTGTGTTGTCCAGTTGGATAGTGACACTGACATTTAAAGCACATGAAGCCAACTTTCTATTTTAAGAGTCGGATGTGAATACAAGTACCATGCATTTCTTTTAAACAGAAATCGGGGTGGGGGGGAGTTTTACGCTGGCCAGGTGTATAGGAACCGAGCTTTATTGCTATTGATTGTACGTTTAGTCTAAAAAAGAACACTTTACCAAAAGTGGAAAAAATTGACTGTGATCAATACTCACCAAGCAGCAGTGCCTATTGGGATGCATTTTTAAGTTGCCTTTTTTGACCTACCCAGGTTTGCATAAAATTAGAAGCTTCTCTAGAAACATGTAGAGGTTTCAACTCTGTCTACTAGTATCCCCCAAGTTAAGTCTGTCAGTGTTTCAACAATAACACCTTCTATGTTCAGGACTGCTATAAACAATCGGCATGAACTCAGAATTGGCATGAAAAATCACTTCTCAGGAGCAAATTTTCCAATCATAGCATTCAGGGGCTGAAAGGAAATTGACATAGGGCATATGGCACAGGAAAGTCAATGTAGTTCTCTTTTGTGGAAATAATGGGTGTTAGCAAAGGTAATGGTAAAAGCCGTTGCATGTTGAATTTGGTGACATCATCATGACTGTGTTAGCTGGTTATAGTAGTACTAGTAAATTTATTGTACCAATCATCAGGTCACAACAAAAACAATAAAAGTATATATACAATATGCCCAAACTAAATAAATGAAAATTAAACCAAAGTTGATGTCCTTGACCAATCTCCAGTCAGATACACCACTACAAGTAGCACCCAGAAACACAGGGTTTAGCTTCTTAAACATTGTTCTGACTTTGTAAAATCCTAAACCTCTGAGCTCGGATTTTGGCAGCTGACACCGCAAATGAGGCCACCGCATTTGTTACTAACTCGTTGGTATCTTTCCATAAAATGATCACCAATTGCTTGGACGACCTATCTACATCTAAATTCAGAATTTTAAACAGATGCTGACGAGGTTGGTCATACAAGGAGCAATATGATAAATAATGCATAACATTCTCTACCACTTAGCTGGTTCTACATACATTTCTGCAGCTACCTGATAGTCCCCTTCAACCAGACGTGGCTGTTCACCACTTTCCTCCCCCCCCCCTTCCCACCCACATATATTACTGTACTCTTCCATCCTCCATAAAACACTGGTTTAGCTGTTGGTGCAGGACACTGCTGTAGCTGTTGGTGCAGTCATTTCCCCTCCTCCCTACCCCCAACTGTTTCTTTTATCAGTCTTATGGAATGAAATGTAACTGACATTAGCCCACCCCAACCCCCTTGTAGCTGCAACAACACCAAGAAGTAAATATGTTCACAAAGGTTTAGTTGTAATTTTATCTGACAAGTCGTTTCCCACAAAAGTCCATCATGGGCTACTTTTATACAGTCTCTCAGATGACCACAGACCAGAAGTAAGGCTATAAACCTAGTGGAGTAATTTGTGGCTAAAAATTGTGGTGGGGGTGGAGATGCTTTTAAGCCTTAGGAAGCAGTCCATCGTCCATTAAAGTCAATGCGAGCTGGATCATTGACTTTAATGGGTGGAGGATTTACCCTTAATGCCCCATTGTTAAAAAGGCAAACTTTCCCTTTGGGTATTTTCAGAGGTGCTGGGCCGTTGGCCCACCACAGTGAATCCTGAACCGGGATCCATCTCGGATCCTGGTCTGATGAGAGCAGCTGTCCTTTATACATGCCGGCCCCATCACTGTACGGAATCAGGGAGAGGGCGGAGCAGTGAGGCACGACAGAATGTGCAGCCGCCTGGCCCCGCCCCCCTGTGCTCCCTCGGCCGCCCACCCTCGGGGAGATGGGTGGGCACAGCAGCCAATGAGACCACTGCACCTGATCGCTACTCGTGGCCTGTGCCACGATCAGGAACAGGGCAAAGTAACTGATGTTTATTTTTGCCCCTTTCCTGATCATGGTCAATCTAACCATGGTTCCGGCCCTGAGGCCGGCCTCAGCGTCAGAACCGTGGTTAGCTTTGAACCCCACCAGGGATTCACTATGCTGAACATCTGGCGAGGCTCATCACAGCCACCCCACGGAATCCACTGTGGTTCAGTGGGGTTGACTGTGGTGGCGGCATGTCTGAAAATACCCTTTGTTTCTATCCGCCAGGGGAGAAACTCCAGCTCTGCCTGAGGGTCTGTTCTCAGAGACAGCCTATCCTCACCCCAAAACCTTTTGGTTTGCAAATTAAATCATTCAGTTAGCCCATGAAAGAACTAAGGGTTTTTCCAAACACTCTCCCCCCATGTGCCATTCCTGTCGCTGAAATCTTGGTGACGCGTTCAATTCTGGAAGCTGTTTTTCTGGGGCTCAAAAGCTTTGGGGGGGAGCATTTGGGCATCCAGCTCTGAAAATTCAAGAGTCCCCTCCTTTCTATTCCCTCCATAATCATGCCCCCGAGTCAGCAGCTACGTGCTGGTAAGAAATTTGTGTTGTCCTCACTCATGAATTTTCAGCACTCAGGAACTTCTTATTTTCAGACAAAATGAGCTGGTAGTGTTGCATCTGATAACATCCAATATATAGAACAACCAGAGTGACTGAACTATGACAGATACACCCATGTGTAAGCCATACATGCCTCTTCTCCTCTTACCTCCTTCTCCTCCTCCGCTGGGTAGCTCTGCTGCTGGCCGATAGGAGGCAGATGATTAATTTTCTTTTGTGCGCATGCGCGCCAGGAGCTACCTGGTCCCTCCAGTCTTTTCATCTGCCTTCGGCCGGTAGGACGCGTTCCGCGGAAGCGGGCACTAGGCAGGGTCTCGAGAGAAGGCCCATCTAAAAGAAAACTTAAAGATAAAGGGATCTTTACTGCGGGGCAGGTGAGGGACACGAACGGCAATAGAAAAACGGCGTGAAAGCACGCCTCTTCTCCCCCCCCCCCCCCCGCCGGCCAACTGTTCAGCTCCGGGGCGGCGCGGCCGCGCCCGAGAGCTTTGGGGCCACATAAATCTGATTGTTCTCATTAGGAGACATAAAGAATGGGGTAACTCCGGGGCGGCACGCCGCACCCGCGAAAACCCTG
>QEPC01008772.1:441669-468178 GCA_003113815.1 Sphenodon punctatus | reverse complement strand
CTGCTGCATGCTTCTAGATCCAAATCTAGGGTAGGATATCAGTGCAATGTGTCTGCTTCCTAGTAACATCCAGAAAGTTTCCAGTTTTCTCACAGGACTATGGTGGATGAAGCTGTGAGAATAAACATGAGAAAGAAGAGTGCAGTGACTTATTTTTGAGCAGCCATTTGGAGACCCTGGAAGCAAAAACACAGACTACAAAACAGCTGTAGAATAGGGAGCCTAGGGTGAAAACAGACCTGATGCTAGTAACCACCCTTGGTGGTTATTTATGCATGTTGCAGGGCTGTATTGGTGCCCTAGTGAGGGTGAAGATAAGCAGGCTTCAATGGGCAGAATGCATAGCTCAAGTGGAACAGTGATTACTGGGGCAGGACATTGGTTGAAAGTTAAGAGGGATAAAACTTGGTAAACAAGAAGGGATTTAAGAGGTGGCACTGTGGGTTTCTTAAAAAGACTTGAAGGACTAAAGGTCAGAAAATAAGTGAAAGACAAAGATGTATGAAGAAAAAAATGATGATATAGACCTATCCTACAAACAAAGCTAATGAACTGAGGCCCAACTTGCCAGTTGCTTTAGAGAACAACAAGGTCATGGGAATTTCTATGCTAGATGCTTTCTTCCCTGCCTTTTCCTCTATTCATAGTATATATTGCCCGTGTTTAAAAGAAACTGATATATGTATGTATGTACGTATGGTCATATATGTATGGCCAATGGACACTAAGGGACAGATTGTCAAAGGGGGCTTAATGCCCATTTGCTCAGGGTGCCAAGTTCTGGACTTGCTGGGAGCTCAGCAGAGCGGCGGGGGGGAAGACCCCTGTCTTTGCACTGACACTGCTGTAGAATTCTTTTGAAAATTTGACTCTATTTGAGGATACTGGCCTCCTTTGGAAATCTTGCTCTTGCCTTACAGAAACACGTATACAGTACGATACACTCACTAGCACTCTTCCTACTGTCATTTCACTCAGGGTTCCCATCTCCCTTGTAACTAAGCTAAGCATGTGCTCCTGTGACTTCTCAGCTACACCCTTGTCTCTTCCTACGTGCCTCTTGCTTGACCATCCTAGATTGCAAACCTCCTGGGGCAGGGACCTGTCTCTAATGAATGATGTTCAGTGCTAAGCCCATTGCTGGCACTGGTATGGTAGTGCCATAATTAATTCATTAATAAATACCAATACATCTGGTACAACGGCTTCACCCATATATCTCAGATTCCAACCTGGCCACTGTCATCCATGTCTTCATCACCTCAAGACTGAACTACTGTAACGAGCTCTAAGTGGGACTAAACTTGGTGAAAGTCTGGACACTGCAGATTGTGCAAAATGTGGTGGCCTGTCTCTTTATGGGGACCAGTCGTCGTGAACATATAACACCAGTGCTTCATGCACTATACTGGCTGCCCATTGTCTTCTGGGCCCAATTCCAGGTGTTGGTTCTTACCTATAATACCTTACACCACCTCCCCCCTCCCCCGAATCATGCAGTCGGCCAGGGATGCCCTTCTCTAGGTCCCCCAAGTTTCTCGGGTGGCGACCATGGGGAGGGGCATTCTCGGTGGTTGCCTCCAGGCTGTGGAACTCCCTTCCTGTGGCGGTCCATCTGGCCCCGGACCTTTGTTCCTTTCAATGACAATGTAAGACCTGGCTGTTCTGCCAGGTTTTCAGTTAGGGGAGATGGGTAGTGGGTGGGAGGGTTGGTTGGTGGGGGGATTTTTGGTTTATTCAATTAGTGTTTTATATTGGATTGTATTTTATACTATGTATTTTTGGGGGGGGCCTCAATGCCAAGTGGGATCCATGTAGGATCCGTGTGGGTTGTTCACGGCACAATGTGTGGATATGTGTGTGGTTTGTGCACACGTGCGTGCACGCGGGGCATGGGATTGACCTCATTGTTTTTTAATTATATTGTATTTTATGGAAATACTGTATTTTTATGACATTGCACACTGCCCCAAGCTGCCTTTTGGTAGGAGGGGGTGGGATAATAAGTTTTAGTAATAAATAAATAACTACAAATATTAATATTTATCATATACGTAGCACATTTAGTGTTCAAAGTGATTTACAATCCATGTCTAGTTCCCCTTAGAACAACCCTGTATAATTACTATTTCCATTTTATACATGGAGAACTACGGCTGAGAGAGAGCGACTTGCACAAGGACACTCAGTGAGTTCATGGTTATATGGAATCTGTCCCCTGGTCTCTCAGGGCCAAGTCCAACACCTTAGCCACTAAGGTATGCTGGCTTTCACTGGATGTAGAAATAATAATAATTGTATGCAATACATTTCTTTTCAATAGAGGNCATGGGCTCCTGTTTGAAGCCCCAACTCACCACCATCTTGTGGTAGGGAAATCGCGGTGCAGTAGTTGCACCACTGCATGGGGGTTCCCCTGTTGGTGCGCGGGCCGGGTGAGTCCCTCCCTCCTTCCCCCCCTCTTCTTCCTGGACTGGGCTAGGGTTACTGTTACAAGCCAGTCAGAGGCTTGTTGCCCGAGCAGGGAAATTCCATGGAGAATTTCCCTGTGCTAAATCCGAGATTCATGGAAACGTGTTTCTTCAGTGCTGTGTCTATAGTTAAGACCTCAGTGTATCTTTCTGTTTATGCATGAACATTCCTTTTTAAAAATATAATCAGCACTATTTATCCTCTTTATCTGAAATTTGGCAGAGAGGATTGCTTCAGTGAGGGCTACAATCTATCCAGATTTGATGCAAATTGGACAAAAAATGGAAAAGGTAAAGTGGTTTAAGAATAGGACTAAAATTGCGTTTACTTCTGGGTTTTAGACACTTTTTTAATTAGGTCAGTGCACCTTGGATTTCCAGTGCACCTCGGAAATATTTTGCTGACATTTTCTCCTGTTGGGGAATTTGGGGCTGCATTCTTGCATATTCCTTTTTTTAAAAATTTATAGAATACCTTTTACAATTCTTCTGAGAAAAAATTGCTGTGCACCTTTCCCCTTAGTTACTTAAACTCACTAAAGATCATATCCCTTATACCTTCTCTGGATAACACTTTACATGCTTCCAACAATAGTGTCTCCATGAAAATGAAGTGCATATTTAAAATTAGCACTGCAAGGCAAGAAGGATGATTATCACACCTTACAAGTATAGCTGGGATTTATTTATTCAATTTATACCTCACCCCTCCTGAACACAGTTCGGGGCAGGGTGGGATGAGGAAATAGGACATAATAAATGAGCATAGCATCTGAAGATTACATGCAGAATGCAAGATTGTTCAGCTCATTAGCCAGATGCTCTTTGTTTTCTAAACTCGAGCTATATCCGATGTTTACTTGTCGGTAATATTGTTAGATTTGCAGGAATTTTGCTCTGGCTTGGACGTCTTCCATTTTTAGACTTTACCAGCCTAACAAACCTGTCAGCTGCAGTTGGGAGGCAGCTGCAATGTGAATAGGATAATACCTGGTAATACTGGATCTTCCATCTCTGTTACCTGTCAATGGAGTAAGGTTTATATTTTTAAGAAGCTAATACTTTTTAGTGGCCTATTTAACAGTTTTAGTCTTAAATTTTAGTGTTTTGCTCTTTGCCTTATCCAGTAATAAGTTTCTATTATATTTATTATTTATTTATTTAACAAAATTTGTACCCCGCGCTTCCTGCCACAGGCAGCCCAGAGCGGCTAACAACAATAGAAGAAAATATATAAATATGATATCAAAATTTTAAAACACTTTAAAACGTAATCAAAACCAGAGGGGGGGGGGAAACCCCCCTCCACCCACCTTTTTAGAACCCCACCCTTTTTCGAAAAGGGAAAAGGAAGACCCAAGGAGTTACAGGCTAGTCAATGTGACTCTTGGTACCAGATGGAAACAAACTGGTTGAAATATCTTTTCTTGGACATGATAACCACCAGTAACCAGCATGAATTTGTTAAGAACCTGGCGCATAGACAGGACCTCTGGCTAGGCGTGGCCTTTAGCGAGACCGGGAGGGCCGGGAGGCTATTAAGTTGAGCGGGTAGTACTGTGGAGGCGGGGGGGAGGGGGAGTTAGGGGTGTTTGGTAGAGCAGGGGAATGGGGGGTTGAGAAGGGTTTTTTCTTGAGATGTATTGCTTTCCCTATGAGAAGGTTAGGGATTGGGTTAGCGAGGGAGAGGCCAGCTCCCTCAGTGTGAGGGAGGGTACGCCCCCTATAGGGAGGGGTATCCGCCTGTGAGAGGGGAGGTTGGAGGGTGGGGGTTTCCCTTGGGGGGGCTGGCAGGACAACCTCCGGGAAGGGGGGGTGGGGGGGGGGGTACACAGCCATAGAGGTCATGACGGGCCAGGGGAATTATGGTTCTTTTGGGAGGCGAGTTAGATCTGTGGGCTGGGACAGATGTTGAATACCTGTCTTGCTCAGTGGCCCCCAGTCAGGTGTTGAGGTGATCGGCAATCAAAGAGCCCCTAGCTTTGGTTTGATGCTGGTAAATGCGAGGTCGGTTGCCAATAAGCCTGCTACGGTCTGGGAGGTGATCTTGGATCAGGCAGCCAACTTTGTGTGTATTACGGAGAGCTGGCTGGACACTGAGTCGGGACCTATATTGACTGACCTTGTTCCAGCTGGATACTCCGTCCAGCTTCAGCCGTGGCTGGAGGAGGCGGGGGGGGGGGGAAGTTTGCGGTGTAGCCATTATTTTTAAGGGGACATGGTCTGTGAGGAGATTTCCTGTGCAATCTATCATGGGAATTGAGGGTCTCCACCTGGTGTTGGATTTGGCTGGAGACAGAGTGGGGTTGCTCCTGATATACTGTGCACCTACCTATACAGCAGCTTCCCTGTCCACTCTGATTGAACGGGTATTGGAGGTGGTCTTGCAGTCCTCCAGGACAGTGGTCCTGGGGAACTTCAATATCCATGTCGACGCTGGTCTTGGAGGGGTGGAGTATGAGTTCATGGCTGTCATGTCATGGTCCTGTCTCAGACAGTTGTTGGCCCCACACATGTTGGAGGACATACCCTGGACATGATACTTTGCACCAACCTTGAGGTTGGGGAGGTGTCAACAGTGCCCTTGTCAGGGATGGATTATTATCTCCTCCAGGCTGGTATCCTGATCCTGGGAGGTTGCAGAGCCAGTTTAGTTGGTTCCCCCCTGGAGGCTTATGGAACCAGAGAGTTTCCAGAATGCTCTGGGGGATATTCCCTCTGATTTCGATGGCCGTTCACTTGATGACGTCATGACCTTTTGGAACTCTGTCTTGATGGAGGCCATTGACCATATGGCTCCCAGGCGTCAGCTCCCAAATTGCTGACAGCAAAGGTCCCCCTGGTATATGGAGGATCTGCGAATGATGAAGCGAGAAGGGCGGCGGTTACAGCGATGGTGGCGTCATTCTCGCACTGAAGTTGACAGATTGTGACATAGAGTCTGGTTATGTGCCTATGCTGTGGCGGTGCAGACAGCAAAGAAGGTTTTCTTTGCTGCCCTCATTGCATCCACTAAATCCTGTCTGGCTGAGCTTTTCCAGGTGGTGAGGGGGCTGGTCAGTCTGGCCTCCCTCCGCCTGGATTCAGAGTTAGCTAATGCTCGCTGTGACTTGTTTGTGGACTTCTTTGTGGATAAAATCGCTCAAATTCACCATGGTGTTGACTCTGCACTTTTAATAGTGAGTGAAGCAGAAGCAGTTGAAGCCCCATCTTGTTCTGTTTTAGGGGATGAATTTCAATGTGTGTCGTCCTCTGATGCTGGGAATGTTCTTGGAGCTATTCGAGCCACTTATTGTGAATTAGATCCATGTCTGTCCTGGCTGGTTAAAGCCAGTCGGGAGAGTGTTAGGGCTGTTGCTGGCCGGGATAGTCAATGCCTCCTTTGGGGAGGGCAGGGTGCCGGACTGCCTGAAGGGGGCGATGGTGCGACCCCTGCTCAAAAAGCCATCGTTGGACGTTGCCGCCCTGGTCAGCTATCATCCGGTCTCTAATCTCCCCTTTTTAGGCAAGGTTATTGAATGGGTGGTGGCTCGTTGGCTTCAGGAGCATCTGGACTGGATCAGTTTCTTGGATCCATGGCAGTCTGGCTTTCATCTGGGTTATGGCACTGAGACTGCGCTTGTGGCCTTGATTGATGACCTCTACCAAGAGTTGGACCAGGGTCATTCGACCCTGTTGATTCTATTAAATCTTTCAGCTGCATTTGATACCATTGACCATGAGTTGTTGGTGACTCGGTTGCGGGACCGGGCAGGGGTGGGCGGGACTGTTCTTGAATGGTGCCACTCCTTCCTGGCCAGGAGAATTCAGCAGGTGGTGCTGGATGATTATTCGTCTTCTCCCAGGGACCTCACGTGTGGAGTCCCGCCCTTGGGGGAGGCCGTCAGAGAGTTTGGTGTAAGGTGTCATCAATATGCTGATGACACCCAATTATATCTCTCTTTTTCATCAGACACAGGTCTGACAGTCTCGGTGCTTACCCGGTGTCTGTTGGCTGTGGGGAACTGGATGAGGGCGAGTCGTTTGAAGTTGAATCCTGACAAGACAGAGGCAATAGTTATGGAGAAAGCTGGGGGGAGTGATGGCCTCCATCATTGATATGA
Source organism: Sphenodon punctatus (assembly GCA_003113815.1). Lineage (NCBI taxonomy): Eukaryota > Metazoa > Chordata > Lepidosauria > Sphenodontia > Sphenodontidae > Sphenodon > Sphenodon punctatus. The sequence continues at coordinate 461,604 of QEPC01008772.1, read as the reverse complement.
TCTATCCTCCCCGGTATCTCAGGTCTGTAGTTTGGAGGTGCTCCTGGATCCGCAGCTCCTCATAGATGTCCGGGTGGCGGCTGTGGTGAAGGGCGTATTCTGCCAATTACATCTGGTAAGACGACTTAGGCCATATGTCTCAGACTCGGACATTGCCACAATCATCCATGCTTTTACTACCTCAAGATTAGACTACTGTAACGTGTTCTGTGTGGGGCTGCTCTTGGTGATGGTCCAGAGACTGCAGCCGGTGCAGAATGCAGTGGCTCGTCTACTTAAGGGGACGAGTCGTCGTGAGCATATTACTCCAGTGCTCTGTTCTCTACACTGGCTGCCGATAGTCTTACGGGCCCAATTCAAGGTGGTGTTTTTGACATTTAAAGCCCTAAACTGCCTGGGCTCCACCTATCTGCAGGATTGACTCACTCTCCGGATTCTGGATTGGTCTCTGCGGTTGACCGGGGGCGCCCTCCTTGAGGTTTCCCGGGGGTTGACCGTGAGGAGGGTGTTCTCGGTGGCAGCTTCATGGCTGTGGAACTCCCTCCCATTGGTGGTCCGCCTGTTCATAGATCTCCCCTCTTTTCGTAGACAGTGTAAGACCTGGCCGTTCCACCAGGCTTTTTGAAAGGGAGACGGGATGGGTGGGTTGGGTTAGGTTAGGGGTTTTATTGTGGGGTTTATTTTAATGTGGGGTTCTTGCTCTTTTGTTTGTTCCTCATAAACATTTTCTACTAGTAAAGATTTCTTCTCTTATGATAGCAGCCCTGCAGCTCCTGACAGGAATCCCATACCTGATCCCACCACACTCAGTGCAAGCGCCAGAAAAATAGTATTTCCTCCCTGAGCTCCAGGGGTGGTGCGCGTTGCAGGACACCAGGGGCATAGCCCCTCCTGGCCTGATCCCCCTCCGCACGCTCTTCATGCTTTTAAAAAGAAAGAAAAAAACAAAAAGAAGAAAACCCCTCACCTGAGTCCCAAAGGCACCAGGGGAGGGGGAGAGAGGGGGACCCAGCAACCTGCTCCAGACTTGCTCTGAGTCCTCTGGTTCAGCAATCAGCTGAGTGCTCAGTGTTGTTGTTGTTGTGCCTCCCTGGACACATGTGCAGGCAGGAGCTGAGCGGGTGGGGGCCAGTGCTTCCTGCTGAGCCTGCTCTAAGGAGTCCTTTAAGGGACAAAACTTTAGAAAAGCGATTTGGTCTATTGGGCTTAGAGTCCATGCTGCCTGACTGGGGAAAAGCACTTTGTTTTTCCCACCAGTGGGGGCAGTGTTCCACAGAGCCTTATGGCTGCTTTGAAAGACTCTGTTTGCACTGGAGACTCTAACGCCCAGGCAGTGTGTGCCTGTGCACAGCTGCTGCTGTTGAGGGCTCAGGTTGCCTGCCCATACACTGGTGAAAAAGAGGTCTTGAGGGGGAGGGGGGCGGGGGAGAGAATGGGGCTTCTGGGGAAAATAGGGCTTCAACAGAGCTGTAACAGTGAAGCATGTTTGGGGGGACAAGTGGAAATCCCCGCTGCTGCTTTTATGGTGTGCTAAGGACTGCACATAACATTGCTGCCTTGAGATGGTTTGCTTTGCTTGCTCTGTGTTTGCATGATGCATTATTATTATTATTATTATTAACAAACATTTATATAGCGCCAGCAGTGTACCTGGCACTTTACAAAGTAATAAAATAGACACGGTCCCTGCCCCTAGGGCATTGCTGCTTTCCTTCTCCCCTCCCAAGCATGAGTAGAGAGACCATTTTGTAAATCTGTGGGTCTACTGGTCATGGCTATTCTTTTCTTAAAATGGTCCCTGTTTTACTGCGGCTCTCTTCTGGAAAGTAGTTTCTGGCCTCTCTGCTTGTGATGGTGTGACTTTGAGCATCTTGCCTGGGGTTTTTGTTGAGAAACAGAAATGCATTGTTTAAATTTTGGTGGGGCCGGTTTGGTGCCAACAGAGGCAGACTGGCCAAAATTTTTAAAAAGCCTGTGTGCTTGGACAGGCATTTGGCTGCCAGGGATATGGTGTAGGTACTGGGGATGCTGGTCTCGATGGGCCTGGTTTGGTGGCAATGCAGCCCTGAAACTGGCCAAACTTTTAAAAAGGCCTGTTTCCTTGGGCAGGCATTTGGCTGTTGGGGATAGGGTGTAGCTACTAGGGATGCTGGTCTGGATTGGAATGGTTTGGTGGCACTGCAGTCCTGAAACTGGCCAAATTTTTTTAAAAAGGCCTATTTGCTTGGACAGGCATTTGGCTTCCAGGGATACAGTGTTGGTACTGGGGATGCTGGTTTGGATGGGGCGTGTTTGGTTTCTATACAGGCCTATAACTGCTCTCCTTGTGAACAGAGGAGAAAGTAGGTAGGAGCATGGCAGAAGAGAAGGCTGCAGACGAGACCCCTGTCTCCCATCTATTCCCCTTACTCTTCTCATGCACCAAAACAAAACCCTTTCCCTCCTACTCTCCTCTTTTGTCCTTCTCTTCCCTTTCATTCTCTTCTGAGAAGGATTTGAGGGTTCAGGATAAAGGTAGGCGATGGCAATGTAATCTATTTTTGTAACCTGCTATGGTTAATTTGGACCCGGTGGGAAAGAGAGAGTGGATGGGACCCCAGTAAGAGGGCTCTCTATCCCCCAATGGGAGTGCTTCACACAGCAGCAAGGAGTTCCCAGCATTAACTAATGTAATGTCCATCCAATGTTAACCCTGGGAACTCCTTGCTGCTGGGTTAAGTCACGTCACTGGCCTACCGCCCCCCTTGGCTCCACCTATTGCTGTCCATGGTTCCGGACTGTCGGCGGCAAAGCTGCTGGCAGAAGGTTCAACCCACCCACTGCCCCTCCAGCCTCAAAAACCACCAGCCTCCTCTGCTGAGCTCAGTTCTTTCACCCTTACTTTGGTGGAGCAGCATCTGTCTTCCTCTCTAGGTGGCCACAGCCATATTAATGCCAGCCTCTTATGGATGGTGCAGAGGTTTCAATTAACCATAAACCTATTAATTACTTGAAAATTAATATTTTTCCAAAATGAGAATGGAATTTTCATCATGTTCAAATTGAGGATGGGATATACGTGTAAATAAATATATACATATATACAATTAAAGCTTTTTCTAATCTGCTGAGAATTGTATATATAAAGCTATAAATGTGTGTACGGCTGCTTTATAGAAACGTCTGCCATGTCCACTCAGGAGAGGATCATTGATAATGTAAACCTTGAGGTTACCTCCTCTGGTATTGGTTTCTTATGAAAGAAGGCTCTCTCTGCTCCCAACACCCTTTCTGTTAATCTAAGCAATTTGCTGTCAGAGACTAAATTATGCATTTATAACCATATAATGACCAGAAGCAATGGTTTTACCAGTAGAACACCCAAATTGCTGTTTTAATGCCATCCTGGGATGGCCACCCAAAGCTGAAATATAACGGCAGCAATGTCAAATCATGGTAAACCTCAGTATTTTCCAAGGAAATGATGTGAATTCCAAGCAGGCCAGAGTTGAGCAGTCAAAGTTGAGTAAAGACCACAGCTATTTCTTTGTAGGAGATCCAACTGCGTGTTCGAGATAATAAGCCTAGGAGCGGTCGCCTCGCTAAATGGGAAACAGAAGGGGAGAAAACGCTGTGGATCTCTAACCTTTCTGCATGCTAATGAGAAACGTCTCTGGCTTGAGTTCAGTCAGTGTTAGTGTTTTCCTTGGAAGGAACACTGGCCATCTTGTATGGTATATAATGGATGGGGACTGCCAGAACTGATTTATGCTGTACTCCATGTCTATCTGGTTGACTATATATTTAGCACTGTTTGTTGTATTAGCATGGTAAGGCCCCTTATAAAAACACTACATAGACTAATAGAGTCCCCAAATGCACACACTGGTAATTCAATACCAATCATGCCAGATAGAGAAAGAAACAGGAAAGGATCCCACAGCTTGTTCATTGACACTATTTTGGTTTTTCTAAATTGTTTGCTTAGAAAAGGTGAACTATTTCAAACCACTTAAGGAACCTTTTTTTCCTAATTTTCAGACTCTAAATCTTAGTTTGACAATGTAAGAAAAATTCTAGAACACATGTGTCAAGAAGTGTCTATTAGCCCAGGAAATTAAAACTATAGCATGTGAATTGTTTTATGGTGGGTATAGAGAATGCAGTGTAGGAGGCCAGTTCTTCATCTAGAGTAAATCATCTACAGTGACATTGCCAGGGCTGGAAACTCATAAATTATTTTCACAAGTCTCATTAGGAATTTCTTAAAGCCTTCATGATCCCCTTCTTCCCCTTATAATGAACTTAAGCACATACACCTGCAACTTCTCAGCTTCATGAATGTATAGCTACTTTGTCTCAGTCTTCTCAAAAGAGGTAAATTGTGACCAGATGCTTAAAAGGAGGACATGGTCAGTGAAAGGGAGGGGATGCAGGTCAGGATAACTAAAGAAGATTTAAAGAAATATCTGGCAAATTTGAATGAATTCAATTCAGCCATGCCTGACAAACTACACCCTAGGATCCTGGAGGATTTATCTGAAGAAATCTCAGAAATACTAGTGATTATCTTTCAAAACTTATGGAGAACAAGTGAGGTCCAGAGGACTGGACAAGTACAAACACAATGCCTATTTTTAAGAAAGGAAAAAAGGATGACTCAGGAAATTATAGGCCAGACAGCCTGAGTTTGGCATTTGGAAAGATTTTTGAATAAATTATAAAACAATGAATGTATGAGCAGCTTGAGGGAAAGGGAACAATAACTAATAACCAATATGTCTTTGTTTAAAACAAATCATGCTAGACCAATCTAGTTTCATTCTTTGACCAGGTTACTAGCTTGGTAGACAAGGGGAATTCAATAGGTGTAATAGATCTTGACTTCCGCAAGGCTTTTGACATGGTCCCATGTGATATTCTCATAAGGAAGATGGTAAAATGTGGACTGGATTGAATTACCATTTGGTGGTTTTACAATTGCCTGGAAAATTGCATTTAATTAGTAAAAATTAATGGAACGATATAAATCAGATAGGAGAAAAATATCCACAGTTAATATCCAGTAGTCCAGGTAGCTTGGCAATTATTTTGTAATGATCTGGTAAGCACAGAGGTTAACTTCCAAACTGAAATAATAGGTATTCGGCTGCTTGCCCACATTAAACAAACTAATGTTAGATAGGATTTTAACATTAGTTTGTGTAACATGGGCAAAGCAGCATTCCTTGTACATTAATGAAATAACGTTAGATCTAGGGCGGTTGACAGTCCTCAGAACCTTGGACGAATACTCGGTAAAATAAATCCAAGTACCGAAAATTTTCTGAGTACCAAGTCACCTTATATAGGGGGCAGGAAAAGTCCCATATGTTGGTCTGAGTACTGGACCGAATGTAGTCTACCAAGTACCAGGCCAATTCCTCAGTTACTCAGTACTTGGTAAATCCAAATCAAATACAGAGATACTTGGTAAAAATGGAGTAATTTTGAATACCAAGTTACAGCACTAGGCTGGATGTCATCCGGCCGCACCGCCCTGGGAGACCCCATGCGGCTGGCCGGGAAGTGGCCAGAAGGAGCTAGCAGAAGAGCCAGCCGGACAGGTTGCTGCCACTGCTGGGTGAATTAATGGGTTTAAGAGGATAGGGGAGGTTCGGGGCCCTGGGGAACCCAAACATGGGCACAGATCCGTTGTGGAAAACCATGGATCCATGCCCACCGAAACAAATATGAAAGATCAATGTCAGCATGCAGCCCATGTTGATCTTGCGTTAGAAAAAAAGTAACGTGAGATTTTGTACTTGGGTATTGCTGTTTACCACATTAACACATAGCCAGACCATTCCAGACAGAGGAAGGAAGGTTTGTTTGTTTGTTTATTTAAATCAAACCATAATTAAACAGTAATTAGTAAACATTAATTTGGTAAACGGTAATGTGCTAAACTGTAATCCAGTTAAATAGATAGCCATGGGATACTAAACTGGATAGTGGATACCATGAATACCACAATACTTGACTGGATACTGGATAGCAGCAGTTTCATTTCAGCTCTACTCCTGGGCCAGTCCTTGTCAGTGTCACCCTCTTCATTAATGATTTGGAGGAGGGAGTGGATATTATATTCATCAAATTTGCAGATGATGCAAAACTGGGAGGGGATGAAAACACATTCCAAGACAAGATGAGAATACAGAATAATCTAGAAAATGAGAGACTTGGGCTGAAAGAAATAAAATGAAATGTAACAAAGACGTATGCAAAATATTCCACAAATGAATAAAAAAAACAGAACTAGAAATATAATTTGGGGGATACTTGACTAGACAGTAGCACTCAAGAGAGAGAGATCTGGGAGTTATAGTGGATCCTAAACTGAGCATGAGTGAGCAATGTGACGTTGTCACAAACCAAGCAAATACCAATGTATCCAAAGTCCATGATGTGGTAGTCCCACTTTACTTGGCGCTCTTGAGACCTGACTTGGAGTACTGTGTCCAGTTTTGGACACCACACTTCAAGAAGGTTATAGACCAATTAGAGAAGAGTCAGAGGAGAGCAACTAAGGCCCTTTTTACATGGGGCTGTCCCACGTGTGAGAAGCCCGTGTGAGAAGCTCATGCGTGCGCACTCCCGCCTAATACTCATCCCCACGCACTTCCCACTCAGGGAAAACGGAAGTTGCTCTGAACGTGGGGATGAGTGGGGGGTGCGTGGGGATGCATGTGCTCCTGTATGCATGCCCTGCCCACTGTGCACGTACCGGCACCCCCACGTACCCCCTACTCTGCGGGGGCCGTGTAAAAAAGGCCTGAGATGATAAAGAGGCTGGAGGATAAGCCATATGAGGAACGGCTGAAAGAATTTGAGTATGTTTGACCTAGAAAAAAAAAGACTGCAACTAAGGGAGAAGATATTGGTCGTTTCCAAACATCTAACAGGACGCCATAAAGAAGATGTTGGATGTTTGTTCACCACGGGCTGAAAATAGACATGATGCTAACTCTACTTTAAATTTTTTTATACATGGGTGATTTCAGACGTGACGGGGCCAGTGGTGGCCCCGTCATGGAATCACCCGGTGATTCCCCGCCGAGATCACACCGGCACGTCCAAGAGATGTGCCAGCTGATCCCGGTGGGGAATTGGGGAGGGGGCGGGGCCACGCGGTGCAGCATGCGGCCACACGGCCCCGCCCCCCCACGCTCCCTTGCCGGCCGCCCTCCTGGGAGACAGGCGGGCACCGCGGCCAATGCAGCCGCAGTGTCCGCCCACATTGACCACGGCCCGGAATCCCGCCACGGATTCTGGGCCATGGTAGCCGTCGAGACGGGACAGGCCCCTTCATTGCGGCGGGAAATCACGTTCACCACACGATCAGGGCCGGCCCTGCTGACCCTGTGATTCCCCACCGCGATTGACGGGGTGAATATCTGGGGGGGCGGGACTTCTGTTCCCCGCAACAGACATGACGAGACCTTGCTCACCCAGTGGGAATCCACCGTGGTTGAGCGTGATCTCGTCACGTCTGAAAATACCCCATGTTGCAGGGCTGTATTGGTGCCCTATGCAGCCCTGCCACATGCATCAGAAATGTTAAAGTGGTGTTAAAAGTGGAGTTAGCGTCATGTCTGTTTTCACCTACTGTCACAGGAGGCAGAACAAGAGTGACTGGGCTTAGATCGCAGCAGGGGGTAGATTTTCGCTAATTTTAGGAAAAAATCCCTACCTGCGAGAACTGTTGGGCAATGGAATAAGTCAGGATAATTGCACCAATCATGTGATTTTGAAAGGTCTGATTTGCAATTTTTGTATGTTTGAGGCTGCTTTCATGGTATTTTATCCAGACTAAAGTTTTGACCCATACTTGTTAAACTTCTGAGAGGAAAATTTATGTTTCTCATCTGATTTTTTTCTTTTCTTTTTCCGATCTACCAAAAATAGTTTTGTTCAACAGAGCCAGATGTCTGAAAGCAGTCAATAATGTTTATCTTTCAAGGCAGTAGTTCACAGTGCTGTGGAAAGCAGGATAGCTTACCCATCCCCTTCTTACTGATTTTCTCATTTAATGTGCTACTGCACAGAGCTCCAGGTTTTAGTGCTGTAAATCCCCTAATTATACACTCATCAAATGTGTTAAAAATCATTTAAAAGTGTTAACCAGGCATTTCTGGCTATGTCTCTCTCTCTCTCACTCCCTCCACCCCCTTGCCCCCATTTCTGTTCTGCTTGCAAATCACTGCAGCTTAACTTTATGATTTGTATTGGAAAGATGGCTTTTTTGGTTCATTTCATTTTATTATTCAGCAATGTTATGACATCTACTTAGATATCTTTACTGAAATTGTATCTTGATGAGATTGCCCATTGCAGCCATATGACAATAACCCTGAGATAAAACCCATACTGCTTTGGTTTCTCTTTTTGATGAGTTGCAGTACCCTGACTGCGTGAAGCAAACAGCACATAAAAGAAGATAAAAAAACCATTTTGTATTTGAAATTGCTCTAAATTAAGGCAGATTGAACCTTTTAAATAAACACAACACAAATAAAGTGAAAGAATATGGTTCTAAATCTTTAAGACCTGGTTTAAAAAAGAGAGAGATTTACAACCTAGTTTCATTTCACCAGAGAGCACATTTCAATTCCTCTGAATAAAAGTATTTATTAATAGCTATTTTCTGTTACCAGACTTTGTTTAGTACAGGGCTCTAAAACTTGTCTGTCTCTATGCTTTTTATTGTAAAAGCTAGTCGTCTGGTTTCAGGCGCTGTTGGAATTTACCGGTGGAATTTCTGCTTGCGGTACTTTCCTCCTGATTATCCATCACGAACTTACAAATACAACATCAGCCTACCTCTGGTAGAGTTTATAATGGAAGTAGTACGGAAGTCATCGTTGGTTGGGTAATCGTGTTGCTAAGAGGCCATACTGGGCAGGGCCTCACATGGAAATGTCCCATGGGAGGGATGTAAGAAAGGGAGGACACTGTAAGCCTCCTTAAAAAAAAAAATTCTGACACCATCCAAGTTGCAGATGTGGGAAACCAGGCCTAATCCTGGTTGCTATCCCAGTGTCTGGAGGCCGTGGCGGAGTGGATGGGGCAGAGCAGACTGAAGCTCAACCCCGATAAGATGGAGGTGATGGTGGTGGGGAGAGCGAGGGAGGTGTTGGCCCCCCTGATTGGGGAGGTTTGCCCTCCTATAGCTCAGCAGGTTCGGAGTCTGGGGGTGATATTGGACTCAGATTTCCGCCTGGATCGACAGGTAGAGGTAGTGGTGAGGGCCACCTTCCGCCAGTTATATCTGGTGCGGAGGCTGCGTCCGTACGTCTCCGGGACGGACCTGGCCTCCCTCATCCACGCCTCCGTCACCTCAAGACTGGACTACTGCAATACGCTCTATGTGGAGCTGCCCTTGTTCCTGGTTCAGAGTTGCAGCTCGTGCAGAATGCGGTGGCCCGGCTCCTGATTCTGCACTGGTTGCCAATAGCCTGCTGAGCCGGGTTCAAGGTATTGGTATTGATCTATAAGGCCCTTCACGGTCTCGGCCCCTCGTAACTCAGGGACCACCTCGCCCTCCGTGCCCCAGAGTGGCTCCTTCGGTCTGTCGGGGGTGCCTTCTTGGAGGTCCCCCATGTTAAGCGCGGGGCCACAATGGAGAGGGCATTCTCGGTGGCCGGGCCGCGTCTTTGGAATTCCTTCCCGGAGGAAGCTCGCCTGGCCCCAAGCCTTTTAACATTTCGACGGGGTTGTAAAACCTGGCTGTTTGCCCAGGCCTTTGGGGAGGGTGGGTTAGGGTTTTTAGCTCTTCCTTACCCTTATTTCTATTTTTATTTATTTTTCATAAACCTGTTTTGAGGTTTTAAATTGTGTGTTGTTTTTTAAAATGGTTTGATTTTTATTAGTGTTTTTATTGAACTGTATGTCACCCTGGGATGCCGTAGGCATATGGGCGAATAATAAATGTTTAAAATAAATATAAATAAATAATCCAAACCTGTGAACTTCAAGAATGAGCTATCTTACTGTAACAACGACCCTCACTCTTCAAGGCAGCATGAATGCAGGAGTCTGCAAACACTATGCAAGTAAGCACCTTTACTAAAAGCCAGCAGTTACTACCATAAGTAAATTTACTCACATATTTCAGCTTGGATTAGCAGACTATTTGTGTTGAAGTAAAAACAAATCCAAGTAATAGCATGAGTGTGACCTTTAGGTTATGCTAAAAGATTGTTTGTTTCCTGGTTGTTGAGTGAGGTGGGAGGTAAGGTGTCCCTAAAAATTGGAAGATAATTACCTTTTTTGTTGTTTTTTGTTTTGGGTGTGTGGGTGGGTTGAGTAGCATCTGGTGGTTTATTTTGTAATGCGATTAAAGATTATTTTCGGATGGATTGGTTCATTTAAAATATTTCAGAGGTGTGATATAGTAATATTTTCAAAAGCTCTTATAAAGACCTATTTTCAGAAGTGTCTGAGGCACTTAAGACATGATGTCTTATTGAAAACCAGTGAGACTTGGGTTCCGAAAGAGTTGTTTTGACACAAATGGGATTTAGGTGCTAAACATGTGATATTTGATTGAATGTAGGTGCCAAATCGTCATTTGTGGTTTTGAAACTATATCCCTAAATATAATGAAGACCCGTGCTGACCCAAGGCCATGCGTGTGCACTGTGCACGCACACAGACCCACACTCCTGTTTCACACATACATATTTGTGCATGGGCAGAGTGTCCCCGGGAAAGTCCCTCACCTCCCTACCGCACCGTCACCGGAAGAGGGAGAAGCAGGTCTGACGTGGCTACTGTGGTGGTGGCACGGTCGGAAAGTGGAGGACTTTCCTAGGGGCATCCGGTGCACTACGCCCGGTGCACGGGTGCAACTGTAGTTTTGCTCCGCACACATGCAGACCTTGGAATAAGGGGCTTAAGGGTGCAGTCCTGTCCACATTGAAGTCGGCGGCTCAGCTCCCTCTGAACGTGCACCTTAACTTTTGACAATGGTGTTTAGACACTTTAAACAATTTTGCTTAGTAATATTTGCTCAGTTCGAATAACTAACATTATTATTATTTATTATTATTATTATTATTATAGTGCCAGCAATGTACCTGGTGCTTTACAAAACATAAGCTAGACACGGTCCCTGCCCGAGAGCTTGCAATCTAAAGATAGGGGGAGGGGAGACAGGGAAGGGGGAACAGAGGGAGAGAGAAGGGATGCGTTATCCATGAGGATGCAAGAACTCCGGTACAGTTTCTTGGCTTGGTTACAGGAAATTGGGAGTTTACAGATAACATGTTGGGGATAACATGCCTAATTTGAATAATTCAGTCCCACCTAATTATGCAAATGTGTACATTTACATAAGATTTACTCTCTCAGAACAGGGAGGATTCCCATTCTCCACCCTTCCACACAGTCATGGAGAAGCATGACCTCCCCATGCTTCTCCCCCCCTCCCCCCGCTGTCTTACCTGGCGCTCAGGTGAGTGGCCATAGGCAAGCATGGCCTCCCAATGCTTCCCCCCCCCCCAACCTTCTCAGATGAGCATCTACGACCACTCCCCAGGAGTGTTCCACTGCAGGGGCAGCGAGCGGGCAGTGAGGGGGAGGGGGTGAGCTTAGCCAGCCTGACCTCCAGGGCCGGTTGCTTCTTGCTGCCGGTGCTGCCTGTGCCTTGTACACGCATGCAGTGCGACCAGTCCAGAGGCGCTGCTATCAAACACGCAAGACACCCAAAACGCAGCCACTGCCAGCTGGTTATGGGGTGGGGGTTTAAAGACAGTATTCCTGTTAGCAATAACTTCATTAAGAAGAGTTAGTGAAATAGCAGCCATAATAATTTCAGAACCATGTTTGCAGATTTTCCAAGATATAATGGATATTGCTTTACATCCTACATTCCTACCTGAGATAGTATAAATAAAACAGTTGTGAGAATGTGGCCCTTTTTACACGGGCCTCTCCCACCCATGAATACGCAGATTTCTGTATGTTCATGGGTGCGGGAGCCCCGTGTGAACGACATGGTGCACGTACTGACAGTGGGTGGGGGTGCACGCGAGCACCCGACTAACATGCATCCCCACTCACCCCCACTTGCAGGGAAAACAGCGGTTACTCCATGGGTGCGTATGAGTGGGGGGTGAGTGGAGATGCATGTGTGGCCGTGTGCATGCTCCGCCCATGCACCGACATGCCCAAGGACCTCCCACCCAGCAGAGCCATGTAAAAATGGCCTGTGAGGAGCCACTCTGAGAAGAACAGAAGGTTGCTGCCTTGTGAACAAGGTTCTTCGAGATGGCTCCTAACATTCTCACAAAACCCACCCATCCAGCCCGATATGGAATTTTCTTATATTCCTACAAAGGGTTGGAAGGAACTGCCATTCTGAGGGGGAGAGTGCTTTTTATATTAGAGGAGCTATTATTTGAATAGGGTGAGCATGCACAACCCACTTGAGAGTGATCTCAAAGAACCTTCTTTACAAGGTAACAACCTTCTGATCACTCCCATGGGGAGAAGTTGTTTGTAAACAAACAGCTTTATCTCCCAGTCTGATAGGGTGTCCGCTGCCACCGCTGCTGCACTACTAACAGGCAGAAGCTGGTGAGGGATGGGGAGAAAGAAGAACTTATTGGGGGAGAAGCTGGCTGCGGGCTGCCTGCCAACCAGGCAAGCGTGGGGCCCCAGCTGGCCACGGGGCCATGTGCGGTCACACATGTGGCACATGCCTGGGGCCGGCCCTGACTGCCTCTCCTACCATGCTGCAACATGGCCCCTGCGGTCAACCAAGGATGCTCTCGGTTCCACCTGTGACTCTAGTCCATATGATGGGGGCCCACAGTAGGATGTTCTTGGCTGCTGCTCCGGTCCTGTGGAACTCCTGGAAGTACGTTTGAGACCGGGCCTGGGCGTTTTTCAGGGAGGATGCAAAACATTTATTTTTTGTAAAGCAATTGGCGGGTGGAGATAGGGATTAGGGGGTTGGGTTGGGGTTGGAGTGGGTGTTTCTTTCTGAATTGTATTTTGTATTTTATATTTTCATAAGATGCCCTGAGCCTTCGGGAAAGGGCAGGGTAAAAATGCAAATAAATAAAATAAAATGAGGTTGTGGAGCTACACAGGCAGTGGAGAAGCTAGGTTGGAATGGTCTCAGACAGGGGAGATTGCTGCACCAGAAAGTGTGCCCTCCTCCCAGAGTCATGGGCTCCAGTGCAGCTGCATCACCTGTCCCTTATTCTAGGTCTGCCTTTGTACATTGATTTACCCCAGCTGAGGATCTGCTCCACTGCATTCTCTCCAGAGACCCCAACTGCTGAAATGGTTTCCTTTTAGTTTTTGATTAAAATTCGTGAAAGATGTTGCTCTGTGACAATGAAACACGGAGCGCTGTAGCGGAGCAGGGCAGAGTAAGAACCGGTGCTGTGCATGGTCTCCCTCTCTCTCTCACGCACACACGTATGTGCGGATATTTACCTTGCTCTCAGCGTGCCTGTAAGACTCCTCCTCCAACCCTGGGCCTCTATGAAGCAGAGATTACCATCTGTGCTCAATTGTGTGATGGCCTTAGAGGTTTGCTCATTTCTGGAATCTGATTGTATGATCTTGTGATGTTTACTTTATTGATAAGATATGCAGTGTAGCTCCTCCAAAGTGACTTAGAAGCTTACGTTAAAAACACAGTCAGATTTTTGTCTGTTCTAAATCAGTCAGTCCAAGCACTTTTTTTTAACATTCTCTCCAACTGTATAACTGTGTTGTTAACCCTATCGAATATTTTCCCTCTCATCTTTACTCTTACACCTGTCAAATGCAAAATGAATAGACTTTCCAACTGCCTAAGTGCAGCTGGTAGCAATATATAGCTGACCAGGATCTTTGCTATAAAATCCCTTAAATCTGAGGTTTCACACTGGGAAATAAATGCACTAAAGTGAATATTAACCAGAGTCTGATAAAGTCACATCTACTCCTGAGAAATCCAAAATGGATGGAATATAGACCAGCCGGGAAGCCAAAGCCTTTGCTGTTAGTGACTTGGTGGGGTAACACATATATGTTAGCAGTTATTGCAGGCCTAATTCCTGTTTCCTTTAATGGGACTTGTGCCTGCAGTAACTGCTAGCGCATATGCTGCTATCACACTGGAGGAGCATGCCCTGAGAATTCAGTGTCTCTCAACCCCTTATTTCCTATTGGGCACCTGAGGTCAGCGGGAATACCCGCTTTCATGTATTATCTCCCCGTTAAGTTTATAAGGCAAGGACACACAAAGAAGAATTCTTGGTGGCTGTCCCATCAAACTCCCTTCCCCTGAAGGTTCATCTAAGCCAAAGCCTGCTCATTTTCAGGAGGCAATGTAAGACTTTTGTATTTAGTCAGGCATTTGGCAGTTGGGGATATTTGGGATGCAGGATTTTAATTGGTTTTTAATCTGTGCATTTTTAGGTATATTATATGAAATGTAACCTATCCTAAGCCCTTGGAAGAGGGTGGGATAGAATGAATGAGTGAGTGAATGAATGAACGAATGAATGAATGAAAAAAGCAGAATAGTTTGGGGGTATTTGAGGCCTATAAAATTATCATGTGTGTGATTATTACCAGACCTGTGAATGGTAGCAGAGATCTATAGAGGGAGACTTTGGGCGATGTTAGATGTGCCAGCTGGCAGGTTTGCCACGTCACGGGATCAATCCTTAATCCCCCTCAGGAATCAGGCCAGCCGGTCAACAGACGTGCCAGCTGATTCCAGAAGGGGATCGGGGGAGGAGGTGGGGCTGCGCAGTGCGACATGCGACTGCACAGCCCCCCCCCCAACACTCCCCCGGCAGCCTGCCCTCCACGAGACGGGCGGGCGCAGCAGCCAATTTGGCCGCTTCACCCAATACGTCCCAGGGTCAGGGCCACGGCCTGGAATTGGCGGTGGTAACAGACGTTACTATCTGCCGATTCCAGGTCGTGGGGCAGTAACAGACGTTACGATACCATGGTCAACCACGGTGAACCCCCCATGGTGGCCACGGTACTGTAACGTCTGTTGGGCCCAAAAGAGATTCCCGCCAGATGTTCACCCCCGGTGTGAATCTCTTTGACCACGCTTCCGGAGCTCTGGCCGCCCGGATTACCCTTTCTGAAATTACCCTTTCTAGACATTCAGGTATTTGGAGGAGTAAAGACTACTTACTGGCATGACTGGTATTACAGAACAAACCGTTGGTGTGGAAGAGTTATACTGGATTTTTGTTGCTTAATTCATCACCACCCTCATACATAATTCTGGCCATAGCCCCAATTAAGCTGCGAAGAGTATGATCTTTAGCAAACAGCAGTAGAGGAATTTGAGCAGTCTGTCGTTGGCTTTAGCTAGTCACCACTGCCCTGGTCACATTTAAAAAGCTACGTATAACCTGTATGGTGTCGATCTATAAGGCCCTTCACGGTCTGGGCTCCTTGTACTTCAGGGACCGCCTCGCCCTCCGCGCCCCAGAGCGGCTCCTTCGGTCTTCTGGGGGTGCCTTCCTGGAGGTCCCCCGCGTTAAGCGGGGGGCCACAATGGAGAGGGCATTCTCAGTGGCCATGCCGCACCTTTGGAACTCCCTCCTGGAGGAAGCTCACCTGATCCCAAGCCTTTTGACATTCCGGCAAAGTTGTAAAACCTGGCTGTTCGCCCAGGCCTTTGGGGAGGGGGGGGTTAGAGTGTTTTATCTCCCCTACTCTTATTTATTGTTTTATTGAGTTCCCAGGCCCTGTTTTAATACTTTGAATTGTATTTGATGTTTTAATTGTTTTTAGATATATTTTACATGTATTGTTTTATTGTTGTAAGCTGCCCCGAACTGTTTTTAGGAGGGATCGGGTAAAAATCTAGTAAATAAATAAATAAATAAATATATATAACCTGTGGAAGCTAGAACTGGGTGAATTGGGCTGTTCTTAGACATGTGTGACCAGGGGAATCCCATGAGGCCCCATACTAGAGAGCTCCTACCAGGGTCTCTGAGCTCACTGGCCCATAATCCTTTGTCTAGAACTTCCCTTGTAGCTTTTATTTACACAGGACCTTTCAATTGCTGGAATAACATTTATAGAAAAAATCTATAGAATTTGCTAACTTCTGCCCCCCCCCCCCCCCCAATTACTTGCCCAGAGAAAGCTTCCTGCTCGGCACACTGACAAATTGATGGATAGATTTTCCTGTGTAATATGCTGCAGTGGTAAATATTGCAGAGGTTAATAGAGAAGTCTTTTGTTCTTCCACTCCCTGGGAATAAAACAGCATTTTGTCAGTTTGCTCTGTCACTCAGAAAGACAAGAAGTTTGGATGAGCTGAAGGGGGGGGTGGGGGAAGAGTTGATGGCAGTGGACTAGAACAATGATGCGTAATGTTTCCTCAGTCTGGTGTTTTTCAGGGTTAACTATAGTGAGGAATAAACCATTTTTCATATGTGAAGAATTAAGTAAGAGGGTCGGCTTATTTTCATAAATGTTTCTACTTTATGGTAAAGCCATTAAAGTGCCTTAAGACATATTGTGAAGAACATTGAGATGAATGAATTAGAGATCATTTCCAGGTGAAAAACAGAGGAACAGTATCCAGAAACGTTATTGATTTGAAATGCCTAATATAAGGTCTGCCCCTGTGCACGTATCAAACAAACAAAACAAACTTTCCACAAGGGGCGGTTTTTATTCATGGTTGGTTTATATAATAAGTCCATATAAATAAAATTGATCATGTGTCCTTACCAATTAAAGAGCTCTTAAATTTTCAAAGTGCTGTGAAAATATTAAGGAAATAAATTGCTGTGAATTAAATTTTTGGGAGATTAGCATTGACATTTTGACCAAAAAAAAGCATTTTAGGAATTTTTGATGCTTTAGCGAATTTGCGTTAATGCAGTCAACTGCTCTTGATCCACATCTTTGTAGTTTGGTCACCCTTTTCCTTGATGATGAACAGATTGATGGATTGCTTTATAGCATATAGAATATCTTTCTTTCCCTTTCAGATAAATATAAATCAAGACCTATTTGTGTCTGTTGTTTCTAAACTGTGACATGCAGCAGAAATCAAAAGCATAAGTAAAATCAGAAGTCACTAAAAGTGATATTTAATATTCTACCTACAAAAGCAGAATTAGATCAAGAGGATGAATTTTGTGGAATTACTATACCAAAGGTTAGACGGAGGTTACAATTGATTAAAATTAATCTTAAACTAATTCCTCGAAGACGCTCTTTCTTTCTTCTTGAATTTTCCAAAAAATGTTGGCATACGAATGACATTTACATCATAACCATTTGGGGGTTTGGCTGGTTTTTCTTCTACAACAAAGTATATTATAGTTGTAATATCCTCTCTGAAAGATATCTGTCGGCTACATCAAGCATGCTTCTAGTAACCTTCAACATGAAGAAAGTTTGGCTGAGACACAGGCCAGGCCGGTTAGATTCCCAAAAGAAAAACAATGTATTTTTTCATGTGCAGCCCCCCTCGTTGACCCTAAGCGCTCAGCTGCTTGCTTTCTAGGTACAAATACCTCATGATAAATGTGAAAAATCTGGAATACTGATATCTCAACCAAGGGTACTAACTGTCTTCCTCTAGTAAATATTGTCCACCTGTCAGGCTCTAGTCAACTACTTCATTTCATGGGTATTTAAAAATCTACTTCTGTAAACTACAGATTTAAATGTTAGTTTTAAGCCTTGTGTGCGATATTTCCATGTAGCTTCATGGCAGGCAGGTCCAGCCTCAGAATTCAGGGTCCAGGGAAAAGATAAAAAGTGGGGCTCCTGGGGGCCCTCTCCCATGGCCTCACCCCTTCAGGGGCACCATCTACAGGACCCTAGAGATAGTCATGTTGGGACCCCACTGAGAGGAAGTAATGGACCCACATCCTGCCCTGGTAAAAATTAGCCGGGGTGGGGGGACTCTGAGCTTGTGCGGTGGGTAAGCAGCACCCGAGAAGAGCTCCCACACTCAGGTAAATAAATATCCATGGTATAACTTCAAACAGAGTGCCAAATTACTTTTAAAAGGGCGTATGAAGGGGGTCAGAAACAAAGGAGTCAGGAAGGGGGCCAGAAAAGCCACTCTGTACCACTTCTGTGAAAAATACTCCCCATCAGAGGAAGGCCCCGCCTGAAGGCTTTGAGGAACAGAAAATGGCAGCACAACGGTTGAAATGCAAGCTGAGGGAGGCGAGACACAAAACCTTGACTTGAGCCAGGAACTACTGGTGGAATTGCTGGCAGCCAAGCAAGACAGAGAGCACATGATGGGTGGGTTTAATAAAATTCATAATAAATTATAAGCAATAGACAAAAAAATTGAGACTATGCGTGATTTCAGATGTGATGCGGTGAAATCCACCACAGTGAATCCCACCCTGGTGTGAATGGCTTCACCGTGGGTCGGGGTGAAACGCGTGGCCCCAACAGATGTGACGGGCGGCACCACCGCCCAGGACCAACCGGAGAGAACATGGGCCAGGGGAACCCAACAGACGTGATATGGTGGTGAGAACCACGGTGGGAGCTCCACAAGGCCATAGCCCCAATTAAGGGGTTACGCGGACGCAAACATGGGCGCCGGAGGGCAAACGGAGCCAAAGATGGTGGAGGGCCCCGCCCCTGTCTCTTATACACATCTAGATGTGTATAAGAGACAGGAGCAGACCCAAGTCTGCTCCAGAAAACACAGTATCCAATGACTGGATCCGATGTTGATCAAATAACCGGAAGTTGATGCAAACACACTACTCAATATCTTTAAATGTAATGCTGCCAACGTTTTCTCAGGGAACACGTGAGTTGAGATAGCAATGCAATCATGCTCACATCCCAGGTTTAATGGGAGCCCAACACGTGGACAAAACAATGTTTAAATCATTAGGCTGCTTAAACACAACACTCAAGCATGTGCTGGGGCCATTTGCCACCCGGTCAGTGTTGTGTTTAAAGATTCCCAAAGTCTTCTACTTACACGAAAAAGATGTGTATGGGAGAACTGTAATTGTAGGGTAATGTAAAGCGGTTGTATAATAAAATGAGAAAGTAAAAACTTTGCCAGTGGAGCTTTGGTTGGGTAGAGGGTACTATTAGATGAGGGGAGTTAGAGGCCCTTTTCAAATGGGCTGGGGGGGGGCAGAGTGAGCGCATGTCACTGCGGAGGCAGTGAAGGGGGTGGGTGCACATCCCCCCCATGTGCGTCCACACAGAGGAACCTGCATTTTTTTGGGTTGCTCCGTGCAGGGCAATGGGTGGAAGTGGGCGGAGATGCATGGTTCGCGAGAGCACACATGCATGCCTGCTGTGCAAACGAGACACACCCCTGCATGCCCACGTGGTGGATATGCATGGGTGTGTCTTGTTTGAAAAGGGCCATAGTTCCTCTCCGTTTAGATGTAGGAAACCTAATATGTTTAAGATTATGTAAATTTGATTCATCTGCTCCAGTTATCCAAGGGTTAAACTTGGATAATGTACAATGTTTGTTTTCTTTACATATAGAAAATAAAAGTTTTAAAGTAAAAAAATAATAATGGGGGCCACTGTGGGGGCCTTAGAATTTGAGGGCGGTTGCCTCAGGTCATTCTGTGGTAAGGCCTGCCCTTTTGACAGGCATGCACCTAGATCTGGGGTGGCCATGGGGCACATCACCATCGACTGGTGGTTCACAAGCTAGACTCCAGTAGTTCATGGTGTGAGGAGGGGGACAAGCCTCTAGAGATCCCCTTTGGGGAGAAGAGTGGGACAGGTTCCCCAGGTAGTGTCTCTGGGGAGGAGGCAGGCTAGGAGAATGTCTCCAGTGTGGCAGGGAAGGCTTTTTCTGTAGGGAAGTGCTCCTACAGACCGCTTTTTCTGTAGGGAAGTGCTCCTCTCCACTCTGACACTGGTTGCCTGGACCGGGTTTTTCTGTAGGGAAGTGCTCCT
>QEPC01008772.1:379455-441569 GCA_003113815.1 Sphenodon punctatus | reverse complement strand
TATCTATCTATCTATCTATCTATCTATCTATCTATCTATCTATCTATCTATCTATCTATCTATCTGTGTTTCTAGGAGTAGGCCTGTGTACTTATTAGATAATCCATTTAGTTCATAGCATTTAGAATAGTTAATAGCAGTTAGATTTAGTGTAGATAGATATAGATAATATTAGATAAAAAAATTAAATAAAAAAAACCCATATAAAAACAAAAAAAAACAAAAAAAACCCATATAAAACCAAATAAAACCCCCCAAAAGCATATAAAAAACAACAAAAACACCCATAACAAAACATTTCCCGAACAACCACGGCCGAAACGAACCCGAACCCGGCGAACTAACCGAACGGACGAACCGAACGGACGAACCGAACGCAGCCAAACCGAACAGATGGACCCAAACGGACGAACCAAATGCAACCGAACTGAACGGCCGAACCCGAACCGCGATCTGTTCGCCCATCCCTAACGAGCATCCCTGAAGGAGTTGAAGGGAATAACACAGTGCTGGAACAACTTTTTCCTGCAGAGAAGCATTTACATAAGACCCCCATAGAAAGAGCCCACAGGCACTTTGGGCAAAGCCTAAAGAGAATGCCCCGCCAAGAGCTATCCTTGCACATTTCAACAACTACCAGAACATGAATTGCTAAATATGGCAAGAAAATCCCCTAACCTTGAATACCAAGAGTATAAAATTCCCAAATTTTGCTGCTGAGACCCTTAATATACATAGACAATGGTACAAGTTCATGGTTCAGATAGCTGAAGACTTCAAACCACAAATAAGATAGCTAGCAAGGTTGTCACTGGTATTCCATGGCAAGAGGAAAACATTTGATGATCCTGCAGAATTAGAAATAATCCTCCACAGAGAACTCAAACAAAATGCTGGACAATCGATATCATTTTACAGGACACTGTATTGAAGCTGTAATCAGCATGAACCTTACATTGTATGAGAAATAAGATCAAGATATAAAACCTGGCACCGATGTGCAAAAAAAGTCAGAGAGCAGGAACAAGCTATCTCACAATGGTGCTTTCAGACCCTTTGAAATGGGTGAGTAATTCAGTGGTAAATGTCTGAGTTTTGTGTACACTAGGGATGGGAATTTTGGTTTCGGATAAAACCTAAAGTACCAGAAAATGGCCATTTCAGATTAATCCAAAATTTTGATTTCGGTACTATCGGATCTTTTGCACTGATTTTTTGTAAGGGATTTTTAACATTACAGTTTGCCACCATTGAAAAAACGCAATGTTAAAAATCCGGTACAAAAATCAATGCAAAAGATCCGATAGTACCAAAACTGAAAAAGAACCGAAATACATGAGAACCGAAACCAAAATTGACTGAAACCAAAATTTTGCCCAGAGTCCCATCCCTAGTGTACACTCTTTTTTGTATATTATGGTTTTGTTACGAGGGTGTTAAGGGAGGGGTTATTTTTAATTTTATTTTGTTTTTGCATTTATATGCCGTCCCCTCCTGCATAAGCAGCTTGGGGCAGATAACATTTTAAAACATATAAAATTAACCCCACATTAAAATAACCCCACAATAAAAACCCCACCCTAATCCAACCCACCCATCCCGTCTTCCTCGGAAAAGGCCCAGCAGAACAGCTAGGTCATACACTGTCTATGAAAGGAGGAGAGGTCTACAGCCAGGCGGACCTCCAATGGGAGGGCATTCCACAGCCATGGAGTGGCCACTGAGAATACCCTCAACACCTGGAAATCCCAGGGAAAAGCAAGGAGGGCGCCCCCAGCCAACCGCAGAGGCTGATCCAGAATCCAGAGAGTGAGGCGATCCTGCAGATAGGTGGGGCCCAGGCAAGTTAGGACTTTAAAGGTCAAAAAAACCACCTTGAATTGGGCCCGGAAGACTATCGGCAGCCAGTGTAGAGAACGGAGCACTGGAGTAATGTGCTCGCGACGGCCCATCCCTTTAAGGAGATGAGCCACCGCATTCTGCACCAGCTGCCGTCTCCGGACCATCACCAAGGGTAGCCCCACGTAGAGCGCGTTACAGTAGCATAACATATTCAGCTGAATATGCTCTAATGAACATATTCCATCAAATGAACAAACAGATTGGTACAAGTACAGATCATCTAAATTAGAAAAAATCATTAAAATAAGACAGTTATGGCCAACATAATAACCTTCACTTTAAATGTAGGAGGTCTTAATGGGCCACTCAAATGTAGAAGACTGCTAAATACTTTTCAAGAGCAAAAGGTTGATATATTTTTCCTACAAGAGACTTACTTAATCACATGAGATGTCCACAGAATTAAAAATAGACATTTAAACCAAGTTTATGCCTCTTATGCATTAAAGCAAAAAGCAGGAGTAGCCATTGACTTTTTTAAAAACGGTACATTTAAATTAGATAAGTGGAAGGGCATTTCCTTCTTCTCAAAGGATTGTTTAATGAGGAAACAGTTACCTTGGTAAACATTTGTGCCCTAATGAAAATAATCTTACATTCTTCCAGAAACATATTAAAATGACAATGGAACAAGCCAAAGGCTTAACTATAATTCATGGAGACCTCAACTGCACACCGTCTGACAAAGACAGATCAAAAATTGCCCATGAAGCCTGACAATATATATATCAAGAAACTATACAGAGAAATGGGTTAATAGATATCTGAAGATTCCTAAACCCAACAACAAGGGACTACACATTCTACTCTATTCCCAGTGGTTCCTTTTCCAGAATAGGTTATGCCCTATTAAATAAGAAGAACATCCATAGACACATTAAACGCCAAATTATCCCCATCTTAATTTCAGACCACTATGCTGTGAAAACCCAGTGTAGGTCTAAGCAGAAAAACCCTGGTAATAGGGTAAATAAGGTCTGCTCACTAGACAGAAGAATTCTGTCAGACCCCATAGTAAAAGAAAATATCAAGAAGGATATTAAAGAACATATAGAGATAAACACAACCCCTGAAATTTCTTCCCATATTATATGAGAATGAAGCAAGGCTGTTATAAGGGGGAAATTAATTGCACTCTCGGCAAATCTAGTAGTGAGGAAAAAATGTACTACATGAGAACTCTATCAATAGCTGCCCAAACTGGAGAGTTTACAAAAGACAATCCCCGACCCAGGCAGGCATAAAGAAATTCTTAAAATAAAAGGAGAAATTAATACTTTAGAAATGGATCACACAGCAGAACAACTTAGAAAGATATGGTGCTTTTATTTTGAAAATAATAATAATAATAATAATAAAAAATAATAAATTAATAAAACAGAACAGTCAAAGCTCTAGCCAGATTAGTACAAGCAAAAGGAAGAAAATCCTTAATTTCAGTGATAAAATCCCCCAGTAGTGAAAAAATATGGCAGAGGGATAAAATTCAAAACACTTTGTGGATCATTTTCAAACGTTGTCCACTTCATCAAACCTGGACCCCTGAAAAATAAAGGAATATTTAGATAAATACAACATTCCTAAACGAAACAAAGTGCATGTGAACTACTTAAATGCAGCCTTCTCTACCAAAGAAATTCAAGGCTTGATTAAAGCCCCGCCCAAAAATAAATCAACAGGTTTCCCTGCTGTGAGGAAAATGCAAACAGCATTGCAGTAGGAGGTAATTTCAGGAGTGCTTTCATAGTTTTAAAAAAAAAAGCAAAAACAAGTTTACAATTCCCTTTCAACTGGCACTTTTACTTATTTTGTTCCCTTTGAGGGAAATAATGCTTGTGCTTCATGGGAATAGAGATGAGCAGGAAGGTGCTGGCCAGAGCAGACCCAAGTCTGCTCCAGAAAACACAGTATCCAATGACTGGATCCGATGTTGATCAAATAACCGGAAGTTGATGCAAACACACTACTCAATATCTTTAAATGTAATGCTGCCAACGTTTTCTCAGGGAACACGTGAGTTGAGATAGCAATGCAATCATGCTCACATCCCAGGTTTAATGGGAGCCCAACACGTGGACAAAACAATGTTTAAATCATTAGGCTGCTTAAACACAACACTCAAGCATGTGCTGGGGCCATTTGCCACCCGGTCAGTGTTGTGTTTAAAGATTCCCAAAGTCTTCTACTTACACGAAAAAGATGTGTATGGGAGAACTGTAATTGTAGGGTAATGTAAAGCGGTTGTATAATAAAATGAGAAAGTAAAAACTTTGCCAGTGGAGCTTTGGTTGGGTAGAGGGTACTATTAGATGAGGGGAGTTAGAGGCCCTTTTCAAATGGGCTGGGGGGGGGCAGAGTGAGCGCATGTCACTGCGGAGGCAGTGAAGGGGGTGGGTGCACATCCCCCCCATGTGCGTCCACACAGAGGAACCTGCATTTTTTTGGGTTGCTCCGTGCAGGGCAATGGGTGGAAGTGGGCGGAGATGCATGGTTCGCGAGAGCACACATGCATGCCTGCTGTGCAAACGAGACACACCCCTGCATGCCCACGTGGTGGATATGCATGGGTGTGTCTTCTTTGAAAAGGGCCATAGTTCCTCTCCGTTTAGATGTAGGAAACCTAATATGTTTAAGATTATGTAAATTTGATTCATCTGCTCCAGTTATCCAAGGGTTAAACTTGGATAATGTACAATGTTTGTTTTCTTTACATATAGAAAATAAAAGTTTTAAAGTAAAAAAATAATAATGGGGGCCACTGTGGGGGCCTTAGAATTTGAGGGCGGTTGCCTCAGGTCATTCTGTGGTAAGGCCTGCCCTTTTGACAGGCATGCACCTAGATCTGGGGTGGCCATGGGGCACATCACCATCGACTGGTGGTTCACAAGCTAGACTCCAGTAGTTCATGGTGTGAGGAGGGGGACAAGCCTCTAGAGATCCCCTTTGGGGAGAAGAGTGGGACAGGTTCCCCAGGTAGTGTCTCTGGGGAGGAGGCAGGCTAGGAGAATGTCTCCAGTGTGGCAGGGAAGGCTTTTTCTGTAGGGAAGTGCTCCTACAGACCGCTTTTTCTGTAGGGAAGTGCTCCTCTCCACTCTGACACTGGTTGCCTGGACCGGGTTTTTCTGTAGGGAAGTGCTCCTCTCCACTCTGACACTGGTTGTCTGGACCGGGTTTTTCTGTAGGGAAGTGCTCCTCTCCACTCTGACACTGGTTGTCTGGACCGGGTTTTTCTGTAGGGAAGTGCTCCTCTCCACTCTGACACTGGTTGTCTGGACCGGGTTTTTCTGTAGGGAAGTGCTCCTCTCCACTCTGACACTGGTTGTCTGGACCGGGTTTTTCTGTAGGGAAGTGCTCCTCTCCACTCTGACACTGGTTGTCTGGACCGGGTTTTTCTGTAGGGAAGTGCTCCTCTCCACTCTGACACTGGTTGTCTGGACCGGGTTTTTCTGTAGGGAAGTGCTCCTCTCCACTCTGACACTGGTTGTCTGGACCGGGTTTTTCTGTAGGGAAGTGCTCCTCTCCACTCTGACACTGGTTGTCTGGACCGGGTTTTTCTGTAGGGAAGTGCTCCTCTCCACTCTGACACTGGTTGTCTGGACCGGGTTTTTCTGTAGGGAAGTGCTCCTCTCCACTCTGACACTGGTTGTCTGGACCGGGTTTTTCTGTAGGGAAGTGCTCCTCTCCACTCTGACACTGGTTGTCTGGACCGGGTTTTTCTGTAGGGAAGTGCTCCTCTCCACTCTGACACTGGTTGTCTGGACCGGGTTTTTCTGTAGGGAAGTGCTCCTCTCCACTCTGACACTGGTTGTCTGGACCGGGTTTTTCTGTAGGGAAGTGCTCCTCTCCACTCTGACACTGGTTGTCTGGACCGGGTTTTTCTGTAGGGAAGTGCTCCTCTCCACTCTGACACTGGTTGTCTGGACCGGGTTTTTCTGTAGGGAAGTGCTCCTCTCCACTCTGACACTGGTTGTCTGGACCGGGTTTTTCTGTAGGGAAGTGCTCCTCTCCACTCTGACACTGGTTGTCTGGACCGGGTTTTTCTGTAGGGAAGTGCTCCTCTCCACTCTGACACTGGTTGTCTGGACCGGGTCAGGCCGCAGAACAAACATGCCTGCAGCCAGGCTGCTGGGGAGGGCAGGGAGATGCACAAATCTGTGGCTGGCTGCCCCTGCCCCCTTGTGCGCCCAGAGCCCCACACCCTTCCAGGACAGGCAGCGATCCAGGTCATGTCTGCCAGGTGACAGCAAACATGATATCCCGCTTTGTCCTGATCATCAGGCAAAGCTTAGCCTGATCTGCGCCCTGGGCATATCCGGGGGTGAGAGCCCAGGCTACCCACCGACACGGCCGGGGCAATCCTGGGCAAATATCGGGGGGCCAAAAGAAAGAAGTACTGGTGGCTCGTGGGCCACAGCAGGCCTAAGCGGATTCCCGACACATCTGTTTTTACCCAATTACTAGCAATACTGTCCTATTTTCTTGTTTGAATCCTGAATGCAAGTTAATATTTCCATGTGAAGCCATCCTTTACCCAACTGTAGGTCTGGAAGGGGAATGATCAAAGGTTTTAATCATGGCATTTAGTTTACATATATCAAGCTACGTAAATTATTCTGCTCTAACCTTCTTCACTGCGAAAGAAATACTGCAGTGTGTATCCCAGGAGCTGTCCTGTCATTTCGAGCAGTGCTGAAAATCATTCTGAACAGCCTATTCTCCCCGGCTCTGCCTCTCCTGATCACAAAGTAGATTATCTCCTGCATTACAATCCGAAAGATGCATAGGGACTGGTATTTGAGAAAATCAGCTTGTGCCTGTTAGAAATGGTCTTTAGGAGCTCATGTTAATGAGTTTTAATTTGATCTGTAAATGAATCCTGCAAGTGACAGCTTAATTGCAATACATTGTCTTTCAGGTTAGGAGATAAGAAAATATTTATGGGAGTTGGGCAGGCAGAGGTTCTAATAACGGCATTGCATTTGCAGCTACCGCTGCGCTCTGGCATGTGGAGCCTGCTCTTAGAACAATTTTTCAACAAGATGGATCCCTACCTAGAAATGAACAGCAAGCCATTTGTGTGATAGTTTTGTGACTTTTATGCATGATAGAGCTTGCACTCACAACCTTAGTACCAGGCACGTTCCACCCCCCACCTCCCTCATAATTTTTAATTACCAAGATAGAGAAAGAGTAATTCATAACTTGCCCTATCCAGACCATTTTTCCAGATGTTCTTAATCAAGTGAAAGAAAGAGCGTATATGGAGGTCTGGGGAGGCTTGCTAGGAATATACACTAGAAGGTTGATGTAGCACAGCAGAAGCATTATGGTAAACAATCACTCAGTCACTCCCACCCAGGTGGGAAGAAGGAGACAGAGTACTTCTGATGATACCTTTCATTGGACTAATTTCTGTTGGTGAGAGTATGCAAGCTTTCAAGCCTCACCCTTCCTAAGGCTAGTAAGAAGATAGTGGGGAAGTACAGGGTACATCTGATCTGATCCAAAGCCTGGTGAAGTCAGTGGGAATCTTTTCATTGACATCAGTGACCTTTGATCAGGACAAATCTGAATGTTCGATAGATGCAGACCAGATGAAGATTAAAATGCTGAAACAGGGATGAACAAATAGAAAAAACCATCACAATGTCTTTTAAGAAACTAGTGACAGTTTACTCGGGCATAAATGGTTTTTATAGATCAATCTGTGTACAGGAAATGCATCTTCATACATTTGGATTAAAAAGTAATCTCATCACTTTCAACAGGATTGCTCACCAGCATACAGCTATGTAGGATACCAATTTAAGGTTTTGCAGTCTACTAGCCTAAATGGGTAGCTAGAAACATTGCATTTATTATTTATTATTATTTATTATTTTATTTTATTGGTAGCATGTTGTCATAGAAACACCAGGAAAGGTTTTCCTGCCATACATTTGGAGAGTAGCAGTTTGTTCTAAGCATTTAGAAGAAGGTTTTTTATTAAGTATATAGTTAAATTCACAATCTGAAAATGTAATCTTGCTCTTTGTTTTAGAAAGGGGGTGGATAGAACAGCACTGGAAAGTTTCTCAGCACTTTGATTTGCTATTTCATAAATTAGCTTTTTGAGTATTATGAAGTGTGCAGAAGAGAATAAATTGTGCATCCTTTGCATAAAACCCCATCTCTTATTGCTCATCAAGAACAGATTAAAACATCAGGACAGATGCTCCTTCCTGGTTCTGTCTAACCCTCTCTTTTCTGCATTTCACTGCATTGTAAATTTAGTTAAAATGTGAACAATGTCCCAATATTTAACAGAATTTCACAGCAAGCTTGGAACTGTAATACAAGTGTGTTTTTAGAGAGAAGATACATAAGGAACATCCTGGATAATTAATATTAAGCTCCAGATCTACTCTGTTTCTACATGTCAGATATTAAAATAGATATTTGAGAGGAAAAAACTGAAATGGATCTTTTAAAAAATCTAGCATCTGTTGTACTTTTGAAATCTTGTAACAGCCATAAACAGAATCCTGTAAAGGCAAAGGGATGAATACAGTTTATATGCCCCCAACCGTGCTTTGAGTTTGATCCTCAGTAATAAATACAGAGCCTTGATTTTTGGTAAGTGGTTTGGTATCTCTTGTTTTTTTACACTGAGGGACGGTTCTATTGCATTCAGTGTTACAACAGCTAATAAAAAACTAGGAACACTATACCTCAGCCTTTCAAACCTAGCTGGTGATTTGAGGTGTATCAGTTTATGAGCATCCAGTTTACGGCATCTTAAATGGATTTGGTTTTAAAAGAGTGAGTGTTTTGCACTTTCTGAATATCAAGCCCCTCTAAAGAAGCTCATGCTGAGAGAACCCCAAAATGAAGTCTTCCAGAAAGCATCATTCACTTTTGATCATGTAAGCTTACATGTTCTGAAACGTGTTTAATCTTTGTTGCATTAAATAATCCGTGCCTTTAAAATGGATAAAAATGCCAAACGTTATTTCGTTGGATTAAAACACGTGGCTTGATTGTGTGCTGCTGTGATGACATTGTACTCAGTGGAGATTCACAATAAGGGTTTAATGATGACTTAATGTAAGTTGATGACTTATCTCCTCAGAAATGCGTGCCTCTTGTAAAACTGTCTATCAGATATTTCCAGAGAACTATCTTTCACAAGCTCTTACTTAACACAGTTATATTTGCATGCATACCTTCTCTTCACATTTGCCATTTGTCACTGAGATAGCAAATTACATTCATCAGAATCCATTCATTCTCCCAGTATTGCTGAATGCAGGATTATCTTGATGGTGTCAGCTGCCCTATGACTGGAAACTCTGAAAAATGGAGGTCGTCTTTGGATATTCCACACATGCATCTTCAAGGGACAGTGCGTATTAAGCTGAAAAAGATTAATGGAGCTTATGTCATCATGTTCGTATGGCATAAAACTGAATTCTGAAGATTGATGGATATCTCGGTAAAAACAAATGCATTTGTGAACTACTCCCTTTGCCCCTTTGTTGATGAGTTTTAGTGGCCGTCAAAAGAAATATACTGAGATGTTTCCTCAAATACTTGGGAGCGTAGGAAGATTTTTTGACCCTTAGCTTACTGAGCAGCTGTTGACCGAAGGAGCTAACGTGGCAAGCCTTTTAACCACCAATCTATTTATAATCCGTCTTTGGCCCTTTTCAAATGGACGCCCTCACCCGTGTGTGTGGGGGGGAGGGGGGCATCTGTTTGAATGCCTCAGCAGATGTAGTCCGTGCGAATGCCGGAGCCGGTGGGTGGTTGTGCGTGCGCGCTCCCGCACTCCCCCCACCTCCCCCCACCCATCACCCATGAATGGAGCAACGGGTGCCAATGCCGCATCCTCCCTGCGTGGGAATGGGTGGAGGTGGGTGGGTGTCCGTGGGAACACCGTGCTGCCCACCCATCCCTCCACGCACCTGTGCCCGTTTGAAAAGTGCCTTTGTTGCATTATCCTACCTTTTGCAATACCAGTAGTGAAAGAAGCCCACTGCCTCAGACAGTTCCTGTGCTTCATCTTATTGGAACTGGGTAAACATAGGAGGGTTGGGGTTTTTTGTATTTTGGTTCTTCACTTCTACTTGTGTTTCAGTCTTGTGATCATATACTACGCCACACATTTAGGGTAGGCAAGATTATGTTACAGCCTACTTGCAAATCTTTAGTAAGCTACCATTGTTAGTATTTCTATTTTAAATCCAGTTTGCCATTTGAGAACAGCTAAAAGAAAATGTGACACTTAAACTTAAGTATCAAATGCAATAAATGGGAAGGAATTCATACTTAAAACACACAGCAGGTTCTCTAAAGGAGAGCAGAATCACAGATCTGAAAATAAAAAATGCATAAACTGAATTAAACTGAAGTGTACAGTGCCAATTTCATCACTGGGGAAAGCAGTGCTGTATCCAGTGGAGTTGTCCCAACTAATACTAGGTCCAGATTTTGCTCATTATGGGTGAGGCCACGCTGGATCCACACAGGGCCCCGTGGTAGGCAATTGCCACCACACTGTGAGGAAAGTGCAGGGAGCCGGCAACACGGTCGTGGGGAAGCAGGGCAAGCCAGGATGGGCCACAGCACCAGCCAAATGAGTGCATGCCTGGTTCTGCCCTGCCTCCCGCCTTCAGCCAGACCAAAATCCCACTCCCAGCCATGATGTGACCGCACACAACGGACACCAGTGCCTGCCACTCACAGCCCTGCCACGGAGCTCACCATGTGGTGGGCAGAGGGGGCCTAGCCGCACTGGTTGCCCAACAGTGGGCACTGGGCAGCCTTACCCCACATGGGGAAAGGCTGCTCGATGATGCTTCCTGGGAATTTTTCTGTAGACGTCTCACTTAGCCGTTCACCGTGCCTTGGGGCGGGGGAAACATCTGGCTGCTGCCAGCCACACGATGCACCACTTTTCGTGGTCTGGCTGCCCAGGGCAAGGTACGGCTACCCAAGGCGTGGTAGCCTCCCCTCCCTGTCTTGTCTGGCTGCACCCTCTGTCTTAACTCCAGTTTGGTACGGNAATACAGTTTATATGCCCCCAACCGTGCTTTGAGTTTGATCCTCAGTAATAAATACAGAGCCTTGATTTTTGGTAAGTGGTTTGGTATCTCTTGTTTTTTTACACTGAGGGACGGTTCTATTGCATTCAGTGTTACAACAGCTAATAAAAAACTAGGAACACTATACCTCAGCCTTTCAAACCTAGCTGGTGATTTGAGGTGTATCAGTTTATGAGCATCCAGTTTACGGCATCTTAAATGGATTTGGTTTTAAAAGAGTGAGTGTTTTGCACTTTCTGAATATCAAGCCCCTCTAAAGAAGCTCATGCTGAGAGAACCCCAAAATGAAGTCTTCCAGAAAGCATCATTCACTTTTGATCATGTAAGCTTACATGTTCTGAAACGTGTTTAATCTTTGTTGCATTAAATAATCCGTGCCTTTAAAATGGATAAAAATGCCAAACGTTATTTCGTTGGATTAAAACACGTGGCTTGATTGTGTGCTGCTGTGATGACATCGTACTCAGTGGAGGAGATTCACAATAAGGGTTTAATGATGACTTAATGTAAGTTGATGACTTATCTCCTCAGAAATGCGTGCCTCTTGTAAAACTGTCTATCAGATATTTCCAGAGAACTATCTTTCACAAGCTCTTACTTAACACAGTTATATTTGCATGCATACCTTCTCTTCACATTTGCCATTTGTCACTGAGATAGCAAATTACATTCATCAGAATCCATTCATTCTCCCAGTATTGCTGAATGCAGGATTATCTTGATGGTGTCAGCTGCCCTATGACTGGAAACTCTGAAAAATGGAGGTCGTCTTTGGATATTCCACACATGCATCTTCAAGGGACAGTGCGTATTAAGCTGAAAAAGATTAATGGAGCTTATGTCATCATGTTCGTATGGCATAAAACTGAATTCTGAAGATTGATGGATATCTCGGTAAAAACAAATGCATTTGTGAACTACTCCCTTTGCCCCTTTGTTGATGAGTTTTAGTGGCCGTCAAAAGAAATATACTGAGATGTTTCCTCAAATACTTGGGAGCGTAGGAAGATTTTTTGACCCTTAGCTTACTGAGCAGCTGTTGACCGAAGGAGCTAACGTGG
The DNA here is from genome assembly GCA_003113815.1 of Sphenodon punctatus. Lineage (NCBI taxonomy): Eukaryota > Metazoa > Chordata > Lepidosauria > Sphenodontia > Sphenodontidae > Sphenodon > Sphenodon punctatus. Next base: position 429,520 of record QEPC01008772.1, on the reverse strand, counting down.
CAAGCCTTTTAACCACCAATCTATTTATAATCCGTCTTTGGCCCTTTTCAAATGGACGCCCTCACCCGTGTGTGTGGGGGGGAGGGGGGCATCTGTTTGAATGCCTCAGCAGATGTAGTCCGTGCGAATGCCGGAGCCGGTGGGTGGTTGTGCGTGCGCGCTCCCGCACTCCCCCCACCTCCCCCCACCCATCACCCATGAATGGAGCAACGGGTGCCAATGCCGCATCCTCCCTGCGTGGGAATGGGTGGAGGTGGGTGGGTGTCCGTGGGAACACCGTGCTGCCCACCCATCCCTCCACGCACCTGTGCCCGTTTGAAAAGTGCCTTTGTTGCATTATCCTACCTTTTGCAATACCAGTAGTGAAAGAAGCCCACTGCCTCAGACAGTTCCTGTGCTTCATCTTATTGGAACTGGGTAAACATAGGAGGGTTGGGGTTTTTTGTATTTTGGTTCTTCACTTCTACTTGTGTTTCAGTCTTGTGATCATATACTACGCCACACATTTAGGGTAGGCAAGATTATGTTACAGCCTACTTGCAAATCTTTAGTAAGCTACCATTGTTAGTATTTCTATTTTAAATCCAGTTTGCCATTTGAGAACAGCTAAAAGAAAATGTGACACTTAAACTTAAGTATCAAATGCAATAAATGGGAAGGAATTCATACTTAAAACACACAGCAGGTTCTCTAAAGGAGAGCAGAATCACAGATCTGAAAATAAAAAATGCATAAACTGAATTAAACTGAAGTGTACAGTGCCAATTTCATCACTGGGGAAAGCAGTGCTGTATCCAGTGGAGTTGTCCCAACTAATACTAGGTCCAGATTTTGCTCATTATGGGTGAGGCCACGCTGGATCCACACAGGGCCCCGTGGTAGGCAATTGCCACCACACTGTGAGGAAAGTGCAGGGAGCCGGCAACACGGTCGTGGGGAAGCAGGGCAAGCCAGGATGGGCCACAGCACCAGCCAAATGAGTGCATGCCTGGTTCTGCCCTGCCTCCCGCCTTCAGCCAGACCAAAATCCCACTCCCAGCCATGATGTGACCGCACACAACGGACACCAGTGCCTGCCACTCACAGCCCTGCCACGGAGCTCACCATGTGGTGGGCAGAGGGGGCCTAGCCGCACTGGTTGCCCAACAGTGGGCACTGGGCAGCCTTACCCCACATGGGGAAAGGCTGCTCGATGATGCTTCCTGGGAATTTTTCTGTAGACGTCTCACTTAGCCGTTCACCGTGCCTTGGGGCGGGGGAAACATCTGGCTGCTGCCAGCCACACGATGCACCACTTTTCGTGGTCTGGCTGCCCAGGGCAAGGTACGGCTACCCAAGGCGTGGTAGCCTCCCCTCCCTGTCTTGTCTGGCTGCACCCTCTGTCTTAACTCCAGTTTGGTACGGCAGATAAGGCATGTAAGTGGAAAGGAGACCTGGTTTGTATCCCTCTCTTATTCCCTAATAGTCTGTATATCTCTTTCTGATACTTAGCCAATCTGTAAAATGGAGATTAAAATAGTTACTGTTGTGGATACAGTTCTTTGAAATCTACCTGAAAAAAGTAGTTCAAGGGGAGAATCTTGGGCATAGATATTTAAACTACTACATTGTGCAACTTGATGGCCAGCTACTTTAAGCTCCTGCAGGATCCGGGTGCAAAATGAGCCACTCTGCATCAGCTGTACTTCCTCACATGTCACTCCTTTCTTTATCGCAACCCAAAAGGTGTACAGCCCCAAGACAATTTACAGCATCTTTGAACGTTGCTCCCAGCCCACATTTTGTGAGCAAACCACTTCCCAGACTATCACCTTTAAATCAAGGGCAAATCTCTCATAGGCTCCTTGCCGCCTTCTCAAATCTTGAGAACAAGCACTTCTCCTACCTCCCACCTTTCTTCTCCTCAGTCTGCCACTATGTTCAGAACCTTCTCTATGGTGCTTTACAGCCCTCATCAGTCCATCCTAGGGAGTGCTGTGACTACAGGGCTCTGCTCAGGCCCCTAACCTCTACCTATTCCCTGGTGACCTTTTTCCTACTTCTCAGCTCAGCGTTTTATGGCAAGTGCTCCCACCCAGGCTTGCAACTTCTTGCCCACCCAGCAGACAGTGCTCAGGCTAACCTGATGACCCTTCCCAGAGCTTAGCAGCCATTTAGCTCTTTAAAGGAACTGTAGCTTGTAGGGATGGGCGAACAGAACGGAGTTCAGAAATTCGGTTTGGTTTGGTTTGGTTTAAAATTCGAGTTCGGAAATTCGGTTCGGTTTGAAATTCGAGTTCGGTTTGGAAGTTTGGTTCGGTTGACCAAGTTCGGTCGAATTCCGAACTTCCCAACCAAGTTCGGCCATCAAAACCAGTTTTTGTGTGTGTGTGTTGCCACTAGGGATGGGCGAACAGAACGGAGTTTGGAAATTCGGTTCAGAAGTTCGGTTCGGTCGACCGAACAGACCGGGTTCGGTCCGAACTTCCGAACCGCGTTCGCCTATCCCTAGTAGCTTGTCTCTTCCAGGACTTCCCCTCAAGACATTGCTCATCACAAGGACTTTCCTAACTCATAGCTGGTAGCTAGTCAGCGGGGACTGAACCCCATGGTGAGTGACCGTAGCCACTGTTGGACTTTGGCCTCCCTGCCACAGATCCATCGAATGGTGTTCTACTCTCAGATAGCATTTGATCTGGATAACAGCATCCTGCCTTCAGGATTTCTGAGTAACCACTGACAGGTGGTGGTTGTTTTTTCATGATATATTACATTTATTTTTCACTACTGTGTGCCTTGCTATTCATTATCCTGTTAGGGGCATAGACTGTTGTGAAGTTTAGAGACACCATTTAGATTTTGTTACGTGTATTCCTCTTTTAACTCATAATAAACTTCAGGTGATTGTTTTTTCGATTTGCCTCTAGATTTAATTATGCTTTACTGCCAGCAAAAAAATAAACAAAAAATCATAAGCTATAATGTCAGAACACTAAAATATTGCTTTGGGTTTTTAATTTAAAGAGATTTCCATAGTGTGAAGAACATTCAACTATCTGGCTTAAGCACTGATCATCCCTCATTTCATTCACGTTATTTTTCTTCATGCGACTCCTAAAATAACAAGATTCTTTATCTTTCAAGGCTGAGCCTGCTCAAAACGGGTCTCTTTCCTGTATCTTCTGAGGAGCCATATCCCAAGACATATATTGTACACTATAGCAATGCCAAAAAATGTTTGCCCTTTCCGTTTTGGATGAGTTTGGTCCTTGTATTCTCTGTTTGGCTTTGGGTTTTAGGTAGAGCTGAACTGAATAGTGCTTCCAGGTACTCGGGCCAAATTTTGAAGTTCTGAAGTTTCAGGCCACGTAGCTGGAAGCACTTCAGTGTTGCCAACAAAGATTCGGGGCTTCGCCGGCGAAGCACCAGCTGTTGGAAATCCCCGGAAACGTCAGAACTCCGGAAATGTCAGACCAGCGGCCCTTCCGAAATTCAGAAATCTTCATCGCCAAGTTGGTGCCTCGGCACACGTTGCCCATGTGCAGCAAGTGCAGCCTTAATTGCCTAGCAAGCAAGCGATGGCCTGGCAGCACCAAATGATTATTTAAAAAACCCAAAAAACCTGGCATGCTGCCCAGAGGCAGCCCGAGAGACCCTTGGTAAAGAAAAGGCAACTTGTATCAACAACACAGAGTGCAATGCAGATCCTTCCCACCAAAAGCCAGCCAGTCCAGCGGACAGCACCTTTTTTACACCCCTCACCCCCACGGGGCATCCTCCTAGCATGGAGGATTGGACGGTGTGGTTCTGAGAGACCAGGTATAGGAGCCAGGCAGAGAGAGCCCTCTGGCTCATCATGGTGCTGCTGTCTGACTGCCAAGCCAAGCCAAGCAAGCTGCAGTAGCCCAGCAAGCAATGTGTCCCCTGGAACACAATTACCCCACCCCCACCCCAAAACATGGCATGCAAACCTCCCATGCCCCAGCATTGGCCCTACGCACAGGCAGGCCAGGCCAAACCATGCCATGCTATGCCAGGAGCCGCCCCCCCCAGCCCAGCCGATTACTCACCATTGCGTAGCAGCACAGATCCACACTCACCAGAGAATGGGAAATGGCTGTGTGTGTGTGTGCGTGCGCGCGTGCATGCACCAGTTTTGTGTTTTGGCACTTCTCTTTCTATTGGCTGCAGCTTGTACCAGTCAAAACTAGCTATCTGGCTTGGCCGGTCAATCAATTCAAAATCTCCCTTACCTCATGACTCAACTGTCTCCTTCCCTCCACACCCCCCTACCAAATATGGCACTGCTTCCAGAAGCTTCTCAGAGCTCCTCCAGCCAGGCGCGCAGGTGCTTTTGAAGTTTCCAAAGGGTTCAGAAGTTTCCCGAGGAACGGCCGCACTCCCCAGAACGTCAGAAACTGCCATTTCTGAGTCGAAGACCCCAGACTTCAGCAATTTCTGACGACTTCATTTCAGCACTAGTTTTAGATTAACAGCAAGCCTGAAAATCAACAGGCATAAATCTCCCTTTTTTGAGGTGTTAAGTGGAACTTCTGTGATGTACAGGCTTTGTGCCAAACACCAGCACTGAAGCGAGTTTCGCTCCAAAGAATAGTACTTGTTGAAGGCTACAGTATCAGCATAGGAGCAAACAGGCAAGCAACTGCACCTGGACAGAGATGGCAATTATCAAAAATCAAATGTGCTGGCTGAGACACTGCTTTTACCTATCAGTATAAATTAATAATATAGCAGGTAGTTAATCTTTTGTTTTAGCAGTACCAAATCCTGGGAGGCCTAGTCATAAGAGGGACAAGTCATGCAGCTGCACTATGGCCAACAAGCCTGGGAGGCCTTTGCTCCTGGTGTCCCCTGCCCCTGGAAAGTGCGTGTGTGTGTGGGGCGGGGGGGCATTCCATCGCTGCACATCAACCTCTTCTAGCCCGGCTTCACTGCTGCTGCGAGTGATTCCTGTCCAGGCTCTGAGCCTCTGAACTTTTGGTGAAGATCTTGGTTTTAAAGTATATAGTCTTGGATCGCGTAAATGTGTCTTGTTTCTGTGTCTGGTGCATTGTGAAAGACCTCTGTTCATTAAACCATTCCTTTAACGTCGTCTGCCTTTACGTTGTGCAGTCAGCTGTTTAGTTATTGACACTAATTGAGGGGATTTATTTGAGGATAGAGCTTTCAGTGAAAGGAACAGGTTGTTGCAACATATTTAAAAGTATTTGAAAATTGAAGATATTTTACCATCCAGTTTCTAATGTTTAATAAAGAAAACGTGACTTCTAGGTATTAAAAAACCCTAATGCCTGATCCAAAGCCTGTGCAAGCTGAATGACTTCCATTGGCTTTGAACCAAGTTAATCATAAATGTGATCAAATGTAAATGGTACAGCAAAGAATCTGCCAGTATCTACTGCAGTTGCAGAGCAAGACTGTGGTGGGCACATGCTCTTGCCCCAATTATGGCCGCCCCACCTTAGTACAAGTGGGTGGGGTCTCCCTAAGTAGCAACAATCCCAAGCTCCTGGCTGGACTTGGCCTTGCTCTGCAAAGGTTGTGGTGCTGTCCTTAATCCCAGAAGCCCCCCCACCCCCGTGTCACCAATCCCACCAGGAAGGAAGCTTAAGAGTCGGCAGGGCCAGCACGTCACTCCTGAAAACTTCCCTCTTGAATGGGCCCTCTTCAAGTGGCCTGAATGCTTCTAGAAATGTTCAGAGTAGATGGGAGCAGAGTGTTGGCCCCACTTTCCTCCCTTACCCACTCTGAAAATCCATACCAGTGCTTAGGTCACTTGGAGAGGGGTGCCTTGAGTTCAGGATCCGGTCTCAGCTGAGCCCCCTCACTCTATGGTAGCTCTGCCCCTGATCTACTACCCAGTGACAACAGGTTCTGATTTGATCAGATAAATAAATCTGCTAAGATAGTTTGCTACAAGTAAAGAGGACAGAATGCTTCTTGTTACTTGTCATTTCCTGCAATTCATTGAATTCAGAATCAGATAAAAATGGACCATGATGCAGTTGTTGGTTCTTTGCTGTTTGTTACTGGTAGAATGTTGAATGGTGATGAAAGCTTAGGGTGTTAACAAATGAGATGTTGCCCCACATTTACCCTAATAGTCCCAGATTCACCTGCTCATTTATCTTGTCTGCGACTGCCAGAGGTTCACCCCATGGCTACCCCAGGGCCACTCCACATGGTGTCAACCCAGGAAATGTGGATCCTGCCATGTGGGCAAATTGAGGCAAAACTGGGGCAACAGCACTGCTGCCTGTCCGTTGGGGCACGTGGTCTCCATGCACACTCTGCACCATAGAGGTGTTGGCACAGCCTAGAGTGTTGCTAGAGCAACCACAGCTTGGTGGAGGGGAGGTGGGTGGCAGCAGCATAGTGGCTGACTGCAGCAGGGGGAACATCTGTTTGTGGTCCACACATGGGACCAGCAAAAGGCAGCTGTGTGGGAGCTACATGGAGAGCCACTGCAGGCTCCGGTGGGATCCCAACCTGGTTATTAACACCCTTAGAATAAAAAAGCAGTCACCGTTTCCAGAATGAAACCGACTCTGCCTTCAATTACAATATAATAATTGGCACTGGCTTGGGAGTGGGGATATCTGGATTTAATTCCCACTCCAGCTGTATCTCAGATTCCCTTTATAATCATGGACAACTCATTTAATCCCATTTTGCTTCAGTTCTCTATTTGTAAAGTTGGGATAATTGTGCTTTGTTTTCTCAACCTTTGTCTGTGTTGTGTGTATTCAGGACTTAATTCTGCAAGGGAAGGAGCTGTCCCTTAAGGCTGAGACGAGAGCAAGTGTTCCCATTCCACAGGGAAATACTGAGCTTTCAGGAGCACTTGCAAGCATTTATTTATTTATTTATTTATTATTATTATTTATTACATTTGTCGGTACTTTGTCAGTCTCTGGTGATTCTGTGCTTCCATCGATATCAGCACCTGTGATTTTTGTTGTCATTTCCTGTCAATTTTGTCACTTTCTAACATTTTTCATCACATTCCAGCGTTTCAGGTGGGGTTAGGAGGGAGGGGCTGGGGGCTGCAGTGCTTGGAATGGGGGAGTTTGAATGGGAGAGCAAGTGGAAGGGGCTAGGGGCTGGGCACAGTCACGCATCTGGGCCTGGGCACAGTCACGCCCCGCGCCCCAATAGCTACTACACCAGTGTGCAGCCCAGCAGAGCTTCAATCAACTCCTTTGAGGCCAGTAAATATGATGCCAGGGCCCCCGGGGGTTTGGGGTAGGCATCCACGACTCTGCATCAGCAACGCTTGTGTGGACGGAGTGTGGATTGGTGTGGATTCGTTGGCAACAGCCCGATTCAGGCCATTACAGATTAATCCGAATCCACATCGGACATGTCTAATAAACTAAACACTGTCTTTGGTCCTGTGAGATGCAGAACTCATCTGCCCACCCCACCTCACATTGTTGCCAAACCTGTACAGTAACTCAGGAGGGAAGGAGGGGGCACCCCCAGCCACTTGCAAAGTCAGAGGCAGTGGCTGTGCCATTGTGTAATTAGAAAACACATTTTTCCAAGGACCCAGAAGAGTATGTGCATGATCTCTCCTCGCAGCAGTGAATAAGGAGGTCATCAAGCCAGCACGAGCGACAGACTGTGCAGCTGACTATCAATGAGACTAGTGACTACCGCCACTAAGTTCTGCCCAATGCACAAATGAAACAAACAGAAAATGAGGGGGAAATAGATTCTCTCTCTCTCACTAACTGCTTTCCATTGTATTCTCGTACGGTATTATTAGTAGTCCGTAAAACATCCCAGGCAAGATCGTGGTGCTCTTTTTAAAGTGCTGGTCAGAAAGTCTGATGCAGTGCTCAGCACAAAGTATCCTCTGCCCAGAAGTCGCAGATTCTGTATCAGATGTGGGGTGACAAAATCAGAAGAGAAGTAGCCTCTGAATGTGTGAATTAGCATAGATCCCAAAGAGAAGACAAATCAATATGTCCCGCAGCTGGGAGCTGTGACGCTAGCTGGCTTCTAAGGAAACAGCTCATGCAGTTGAACTCTCTTCTTCCTGTGCTGCCGTCCTCCTTATTTGGGGGTTCTTTGATCCGCCTGTTCATAGCAGTGAAGCAAGCTGAATTTAATCAAGCTTTGAGGGCGGGACAAAGGCTCCCAGCACCAGACTCCAGGACAGAGCTGTCAGTTAAGGATGGGCCTTAATACCTTTGAATTGCAAACCCTTGAAACTTTTTCCTCAGATGACTGGCATTCAGTCAGCTGTGGAAGAACGAGCACCTGCAATAAGACATTGGGTACTCCCTAACCATGAGCACTGCATTCTCTCCATAGTATTTCTCTGTCCTTAGCAAGGGAGCAGCATGAAATGTCTAATCAAGTTAGCATTTTGCAGCCACAGGAGAGGGAAGATTTCCCTTTCAGAAAAAGGAGCAGCTTACAAGAGTGAGGCCCAAAGCTCCTGCAGAGCTATTGTGAGCTAGCATCCAAGTGAATTTTTGCTTTACCAATTGGGTCAGAATGGAATTGGTAAGGAGAGGGGTTACTTTCCGTAGATTATTTTCAAGTTATTTTATCTGGGCATGTTGGGTAAGAAATTCCGTGACTGGCAGAATGCTGGAATATGATAAATTTCAAATTTACTATCTGCCAACACATGCCATTCAATCAGATAAACACAGGATCTGAGCTGTCATCACAGCATTTTTATGCATACATAAAAATAGGACACTTTCACACATTTTGAAGAAACTGAACCAGCTCTTTTATACATTGCATACACTGAGGACACTGAAAAAGTTCCAGAAACTGAAGAATTACATTAGAACCCATGCAAGTTTATATGGAGATCAACTACATATCATATGCATTATAATGTTCATGTCTTTTCAAACTATATATACTTGTGTGTGTGTGTGTGTGTAATGAGACTGCATTTCATGAAATTATGGTTTCTGTAAAATAGATCTCACCAGCAGCTATCACATCACCCTAAAAATAATGATTTTTTTTTTCACTTTCCAAACTTAGTGGAGTAGGTACTTAATTTCTATGGGTGATAGACCTGGCGTAAGAAGAGGTTCATAGACAGACCAACCACTCAATGCCCATCTACTCCAGGCTCTTTGATCATACAGTGCATTGCATTCTAGCACCGAGATGGTGCATGATTTCTTTGTTTAACTTCTGTTCTTAATTCATACATGCGAGATTTTTCCCACTTGTGGATCCACGGTATTTTATAAAGTACACATACGTATTTTTGCGTTCATATTAGTTTGCATATGTCTATATCATACACATATATTAGTAATCTACTGGTGGAGGGGGGGGGCAACATTTGTATTTCTGGTTTTTATTCTGGTTCGAGTAAAAAAGTCTTGTGTTTTTTGTTGTTTTTTGCCTCAAATTTTGGAACTTTTTTTTAAGGGGGGTAATCTGGTAGATGTGTTTGGGAAGCAAGCAAGCAAGCAGGAGAGTGCAGCTTGTGCGTGTGTGCTCATCTATGCATGAGCAACACTGCATGTGCACACACACACATGTGCAGGTGGTGACTGTACAGTAAACAGCAAATCAGTGAGCTTTAGTGCACCAGGCAGAATGATCCAACTTGGTAGTGTAACTCACTCAATATCAGGATCCGGTTCCCTGGTCACAGTTCCTTCTCCAGCTGCTTGTAGAAGTAGGCCAAGCCCCTGAGCCTTAAAGCATCGAAAGATCAAAAGTAAACCTAAATCAAAACACATTTCACTCCTCATAGATCACCATTGTTGGGACTAAACCCCTCCTTGACCAGCACAGCGTATCATGGAACTTGAAAGATTCTCAAGCTGCTTAACCAACAATTAAAAACATCAAATTATAAGTGGAAATTGAGAGGCACCAAGCACACAACACATATCCCAAAGTTGCAAGACAGTATTGGGATTCTGCTGCTGAAAGCTGAAAAGGGCTCTGTTTGTATTTGTTTTGTTTTGCTTATTTGTGTTTTATCCATGTCTGAATGCACGGACCTAATATAAGTACAGAGAGAGACAGACAGTGTGTTTATAATAAACTGTGACTCAGGTGAACTCAATGGCAAAATTATTCCCACCCTATGAATGTATATGAAATATACCTATCGTTGCCTTTGGAAAAGGAAACTCCTTTGGAAACTCTGTAGTTTCCTTTGTAAAAGCTGTGAATTAGGGCGGAATCTCAATATTTTCCTCAACTCTCGCTGGGACTCACGGTTCTTGACTCACTTTTAGAGAGAATTTAGTATCACGAAACCCCCAGTTCTTGACACTTTCTCGGTTGAGAATTTTTCTCGGTTTACCATTTACCATGATTACCGTTTACCATTATTTACTATGTACCATGTACTAATTTACCATGTACTGTGTTCATCCTGGTAATGCACATGTGCAAAATGGCTGCTGCTTTCTAAAATGGCAGCAATGCTGATGGCGCCATCTTGAAAGAGGGCTGTGCATGTGCAGAACAAGTGTGGTGACCATTTTGCCCCGGAAATTACCAGAATGAACATGGTACACAGAAGCGGTACACGGTAAATCGGTATAGGGTGCACAGTAAATCATGGTAAATGGTAAATAAAGAAAATTCTCAACCAAGATCTCAAACCATTATGAAGATTGTGCAGAGATCTCAGTAACGATTCTGAATTCTCACGCTATTTTCATGAGAAAAAGATTGATTCTAGTTTCAGCCCTACTGTGAATGCAGGCTGAATCTAGCCATAAGCAGGGGCCGTGGCTGAGGGGACGGTCCGTGGGCGCACCGCTGGGTGGGCTGGGTTCACATGAGCAGACACCCATCCCCCACGCATCCCCATGCATGTCCCCGCACAGAGCACCCTGCATTTTTGCGTCAGTGTGTGGGCACACGCCCCCCCCCCCCCCCNGGTCCCACTTTCAAACGGGACACACCCACTCCCGTCCACTGCGTGGGTGCCCCTCGTTCAAAGGGGTCTGTGTTTCTTCAGAGTCTTCGTTTTCTTTTCAGCTGAAACTTCACACATTATGATTTCCCAGGCACTGGGTTGTTTTTTTAAAGTCAGTGGATGATGCTGGTGCCACTTACATGCTTCACCTCCTGGACTTTATGCTTGTTTAAATATTTTATTTCCCCTTTATATTACCTGTCATCTAGCAAGCTGTTGCTTCTATTGCATTTCTGGCTACATACTATTGACAGTAAATGTTTTCATGTAAATTAAAACTTTATGGAAGCTTTTTAAGCCATTCTAAAATACTAAACGCCTAAACGGCCTCTGCAAATGCATTTCTCAGGCAAAGTTTGACTAACGGGCTCTTTCCTTACTCATTTGCTTTATTGTACTCCTGCCAGACACCCCTCTTGTGACTCTTCCATCAAATATTACAGCCAGGTATTCAGCCAGAATTCCAGACCTCATTTATCTACAGCTCAAGGATGGTTTGCATAAACAATAGGCAGTTAACAAAGAACACAGTGCAAGCTGGGGTTACAAATAGCATCGTATAAATTACAGTACAGCTCATATAATGGAAACACTGCTTTCTTACTTCTCTGGAGTATGAAAATGTGAGCTTGGATACTTCTATACAGTATCTACATACTAATATTAGAATTTAACTGTGAATATTTTTGTTTCTTACAGATGGATCGTATCATTTTCTGTGTGTTTTTGGAGGTCGACTACAAAATCTACAAGAAGAAAATGAGTGAGTTTTTCCCCACAGGTATGTGCAGCCATTAGTTGATTTCTCACTTGAATAAGTTATTCCTCGAAAGGATGGAAGCCAGCATGTTTTTTCAGCTTATTCCACCACACCACAAAATTAAAATGTTTGACTGTTTTCCATACTAGTTACATATTCATTTTGTATCAGAGAGCGCTGTTAGCTTCCACTGTCTTTACTGTCTCTTCTCCTCTAAATCTCTTTTATTTCACTGGAACTCCATGGACGTAAGTGTTATTACTCATGATTTTCATTAGGATAATTGAAAGGACAATAAAGAGCTCTGTGGTTATATCTTTTCTCCTGTCACTAATGATATTAGTCCCAATTGCATTACAACTGAAAAATAAAATAAGAACTGCCAGAAAAATGCTGCATTTAGCCTAGTATTCTGTCTCTGACAGTGGCCATTAGTAGATTCTTCAGAGGAAAGATACAAAACCAAGGCTATAGTGGCTGCTGTTACACAGACCCCCTCCCCCCCGCTAGGGGTGCAGGCAGGTGTGTGGTGGGGAGGGGGGTCTGCGTAAACACCAGGGGGGATGGGTGTGCGCCCATGGGAACACCATGCACTCCACCCATCGCCCACCCGTGGAGCTATCCAGCAAACCAGAGGAGGCTTCGTGGGTGGAAGCGGGTGGACAAAAAGGCCGCCCACCCACCTCCACCCACCACTAGAGTACAGCCATCCCCTCACCCACGCGGTCCGTTTAAATACGGCCTCTGTTGGGAGCCATCTCCATCATTCATGACAATCTTCCAGCAGCCAGAGGTTTAAGGCTTCCAACTACTGACGTAAGCAGCGCAGCCTCGTGGAGAAGGTGTAAGGATGTTTTTCCATGAGCGAGGCAGGGAGGAGGGGAGGGGCACGGCTGTAGAGCACCCACGCACGTGGAGTGCATGGGGAGGGGTTCACACAGGTGGATTCCAGCATGGCTCCCCCGGCCATGGAGGCACCTGCTGCATATGTGGCTAGCCCCGCATGGAGCACTCCTGGTTTTTCGGTGGTGCTCCATGTGTGGCCATGCATGGCTAGTGGGTGACTCATGGGAGCACACTCCCCCACGCACCGTCGTCACATGAGCAGTTGGACGCATGGTTGGTTGGGGGCCATGCGTGGATGTGTCTCATTTAAAAACACTCTTTGACTTGGACATTGGAGGCCACGGTTCAAATCCTGTCTAAGCCACAACTCACTGGGTTGCCTTGGGCAGGTCACTGTCTCTTAGCCTTAGTTTCCCATCTGCAAAATGGGAAGAAAATATCTCACTCAGTTGTGAGGGTGAACAGGAGAAAAACTGTAACAAGAGAACAGTGTTCACTTTGAACACTGAAAGTGCTATATAGAGGATCAACAAAAAGGCACCTTGTGCCCTGTTGAGACTGCATCTCATGACCATCTCAGCTAATAATAACCATACGTTGTCCCTGGATTTGTTTCATTCTTTTTTGAACCTAGTGGCAATAAGTTTCACATTGTGTGGAAAAAGTGCTTCCTTTTGTTTGTTTGAATCTTGCCTGTTAATTTCATTTAATGTTCCCTAGATCTGGAATTAGGGGAGAGGGTAAATAATAGCTTCTTGTTTATTTTCATAACACTGTTCATAATCTTATAAATCTCGATCATACCCCCCCTCAGCCACCGTTTTTCTAAGCTGAAGAGACCTAATAATTTTAGTCTCTCCTCAGATGGAAGCCATTCCATACACCTGTCTTTTCTCTGTTCCTTTTCCACTTCCACTTCCACTATATCCTTTTTGAGGTGGGGAGACCAGAACTGCACTTGGTATTATCCCAGGTGTGAGGGCACCTTGTATTAATAATATAGTGGCATTGTAAGAGTTTCTACTTTATTTTCAGTCCCTGTCCTACTAGTGCCTCACATTCTGTTCGTCTATTTGAGTTGACTTTTTCAGTTAACTATCCACAATGACTCAATCTCTTTCTTCAGTGGGAATACTTAATTTAGAACCCAACACTGTGTAATGTGTATGTATCATTCAGGATTATTTTTCCCCCTATATGTATAACGTCAAACTTACCAACATTGAAATTCAGCTGCCATTTTACTGCCCAGTCACCTAGTTCTGTGAGCTAATCCTATCGCTTTTGCCGTTTGCCTTGGATTTTGGACTAAACTATTTTGAATAATTTTAGATCAGCTGTATATGTTGTCACCTCAGTGTTCAAATAGAGAACTTAAGGCTCAAGCTGTACCAGTAAATAAATGCCACGTAGGAAGATAGCTTTCTCCAGAGCACTCTGGGGGTATTACTGATTCATCTGCTGGTGTCAAACATGGAAGGCTTATTTTTGGAAATGTAAGAACATTCTATGGCTGCATATCCAGTGGATGGTGGCCACATAGCCAATGGGGGTGAACACCTAATAAGTAGGAAGGTGGATAATACTCACCTGCTGTGGGCTAATGTGGTGAAACGACTCGTTTGTTAACACCTATAGAGACTTCCTTCAACTCTATTTGTTTTCCTACCCTTAGTAATCAGTTACCGGTTTTATCAGTATCAGATTAATCCGATATCAGATTTATTGTTATCGGTATCGGAATATCAGTTTTTTAATATTGCCGATTTTTCGGATCTTTAACATTGCGGCCATTTTTTAAATGGCTGCAATGTTAAAGATCTGAAAAATCGGCAATGTTAAAAAAATGATATACCGATACCGATATTATCAGTATTATCGGATTAATCCGATATCGCTGATTATCGGCATTATTGGATTAATGCAATACCGATAGTCCCATCCCTAGTTTGTATAGTGCCTCTATTACATTGCTTCTTGAGGAGTGCAACATCCTTTAGCCAAGGTTAGGATTCCAGAGCCCTGGTTCACATTTACATTAAAGCTCCTTTCTTCTGCTCCAGCAGACTAAAGGAGCCCTAAAGATAAGCTTGGCTTCTCTTGCTCCTGAGGGAGCCACATGGATATCCCCCAAGCAGCCACTTGCAGGTATCATGGCTCAAGGGATTACATAGACACATGAGCTGAGGATACCACCCCCTACCAACTACATCCCTGATTCCCTGGCCAGACCCGCAAGCACGCCACCTGTTGACCGACAGGAGTGTTTCTTTCTGGCAAGAGCCACAACATCATGCCTGAGAACTGCTCTGTGACTCCCAAGCTACCATTTATTCATTTCTGATCTGGACACTCGTCTTTCTGAGTACATCCCTCAAGCATTTCCACCCCCAACTTCTATGCAGCCCTCAAAGCCTGTACTAGTTTTCAAAGATTCCTACCCCTACTCTACGCATCCGTGGCAATGGAAAGGTGTTTTTGTAAATTTAGAATCAAGCCCCAGCTGCCTTATTGGACTTATTGCCTTGCTGGCTTCTTCTGGCTGCCCAGATGGTTACTGTAATCCAAAGAGCTTTGATTCCATCTGGGCTTGGCAAGGAAATAAGTCTTCCCATTCCATGTGGCTCTCGCTCCTCCTGTAGACATCTGTCACCTCTCCAGACAGAGTTATTGCAGTAAACTCTGAGGCAGTAGTAATAGACCCCCCCTGAGCAATTAAATCCATGCAGAATTCCTCTAGTCACTTAACCTAACAATCGTCAGGGTAAGCAGCCTATTATACCTTTCCTTAATAGACCACATTGACTTCTAATTCATTTCCTGGTGGAAGTCAATAGGGATGTGTAAACACGGTTCAGAAGTTCGGACTGAACTTGAATAGTTCGGTTGATCGAACCAAACTTTCAAACCGAACTCGAATTTGACCGAACTGTTCGGTCAAACCAGTTTGGAAGGTCAAAAAACCGGTTTTGAATGTACGAACTCGGTTCGGAAGTTCGGAATGTGACTGAACCCAAATAGTTCTGTCAACCGAACCCAAATAGTTTGGTCGACCGAACCGAACTCTATTTTCGAACCGAATTTCCAAACTCGGTTCTGTTTGCACATCCCTAGAAGTCAATATTTTGCTCTCTTGGTAAGCATGACTCAGTGGATAGGGCAATAGGATGGAGGTGTACTCACAAAAAAAAAATAAGATCCAATCTGGGGGAATGGGCATCCCATGTAGACTTCCCACTTTGATTAGGTGTTGCAAGAGTAGGTCTGCCGCTCCAACCCATGCTCAGCTCAGCAGCCCCTTTCTGACCACACTCAACCCCAAAGGGAAGCTAAGGTGGGCACCCTTCCCGCAGGATGGGGGTTTTGTAGGAGTATGTCCTCCTGGGAATTGCAGAATTTCCAATCTATTCCTGGATCAGCCATTGGCTAGAACCTGAATAAGCCATTTCACTTTTTCAGCTTCTTCGTCTGACAAATGGAGATACTATTTACATTCACTGTAACATGTTTTGCAGGATTTTGAAATATCGCGCAATGGCAACCTGCTCGTTTAAAAGTGTCCTTAGGCATGTACAGCGCACACGCAGCGTGAAATCACGCTGCGTGTAAAAATCTCATGGGTGGGGTTTAGATGCAATGTCTCGTGTGTTACAGCCAGTCGCACATCCTTTTAAAACCTCAAACCAAATACCTCGATCCCTTTCGGTGCTTTTGGGGCCAGGCCATGTGCATCATTTCAGATGGTAGGGATGGCTTTCCAACCGATCCATTTGTTTCCTAACAATACCAAGATCCTGATACTTCCAGGGCTTCTCTGGAAGTTCTCATCTAGGGACGCACCCATGTCAGTGATGTCTGCTCATTTGGTCTTCATCTCCATGATCACAATATGTGCCCGTGCGACCCTTGAGATCGTCCGTTGGAGCCTTTTTGGAGGTTCCCTGGGCGAGGCGGGTGGCCATCGATGTTAGATCTTTTTTGGTCGTCACCCCTGTGCTGTGGAATTCACTCCTGGAGGAGGCTCGGCTGGCTCCCACTCTCCTGCTGTTTCAGCGTGTATGTAAGACCTGGCTGTTCCGTCAGGCTTTTGGTGAGGGGTAGAGGTAGGGTGGGGATGGGGGCTTTCCCCACATATTGGGGTATTTTAAAATTGTAATTATAAATTGTTTTAAAATTTTATATTGTTTTAATGTTTTAATGACTGTTGTTCGCCGCCCCGGGCTGCCATGTGGGCAGGAGGGGTGGGATATAAATTTTAAATAAATAAATAAATAAATATCTGGGATCAACACAGTAGTCAATAAGCACCACAACCCATTACAGTCTCTGGAACTTATGCAGGCTGATACTGATAACATACGAGAACATGAACATGAGAACATGAGAAATACTGCTTCTTTACCAGCACTTTCCGTCTCAAGGAATCCTCTAGCTTCTGATGTATAATTTTTGCAACGTTATTGTAGAGTTCCAAACGTTCAGTGTTTACAGGACAACCAAAACAACATATTGTTCTGACTCTGAAGTGGTTCCTCATAGGTAACATTATTATTATTATAATTATTATTATTATTTCTCATAGTATTTTCCCCTAGCCTGCCTTGCCTCAGAGCATTCAGTTCTAGGCATGCTTTATCAACTGATGAGGTCACCCCCTAAGCTGTGAACTTCTGGCAGAGAGAGGCATGCACAGGCAAACTATTCTCCTATCACTTATGCAGAGAACAAGTCCCATAAGGCCACATTTTCAAAAGGGATCAGGACCACGTTTTCAAGTACTCAGCACTCACAACTGAGGACAGACCTTCCAAACAAGAACCTAGGCAAGATTTTTCAAAAGTATACAGCACTCCGTAACTCCTACAGTGACTCAAAATAAGTTCAACACCCAAAATGCTGAGCTGTTTGGAACTTTGGCTACTATAATTTTTGTTTGTTCTTTCAATTTGGCACCTACAGTATTTATTATTATTATTATTATTATTATTATTATTATTAAAATAATCAAATTTTTATGCTGCCCTTCCCAGAGGCTCAGTGTGGCTCATAAACCATAAAAACAATAAAATACAAAAACAACCACCCACAACCCCCTGCAAAACCCACCCCAATACCATCTCCCCACCCCCCACATCTAACCCCTCCCTCCCACCCCTATCCCAAGCCCACCCACCAATCCCCCCTATCTCTGGCCACCAAATGCCTTTACAAACAGGAAGGTCTTATACCACCTCCGGAAGATGCTCAGGCTCAAACTCAAACCAACCTCTGGGGGAAGGGAGACCCATAGCATTGGGGAAGCAACCAAGAATGCCTCCCTGAGAGCCCTTGCCATATGGACAAGACAAACGGATGGTGCCCACAGCTTCTGGCTCTTCGCAGGGGCCTCAGTGAGGCATGGAAGGACAGGCAGTCTCTCAGACATGTGGAGCCCAGACTGTTTAGTGTTTAAAGGTCAAATCCAACACCTTGCATTGTGCCTGGAAAGCTATAGGCAGCCAGTACAGACTTCGGAGCACTGGTGTAATGGGTTCCCGGTGCCTCACCCTCGAAAGGAGCCGGGCTGCCGCATTCTGCACCGGCTGCAGCTTCCGAGCCGTCATCAAGGGCAGCCCACGTAGAGCGCATTGCAGTAATCTATCCCCGAGGTGATGAAAGCATGGATTACAGTGGCCAGATCCGAATCGGTAAGAAAAGACAGAAGCTTCCTCACCAGATGGAGTTGGTGAAAAGCACTCGTGGCCACTGCCGCAGCCTGACAATCCAGGCACAGCAAGGGATCCAGAGGCACTCCAAGGCTGCAACCTGATTTACGAGAGGGGGCCAGACTCCATCATTAAGAGGAGTCACAGGTCTTGTGAACTGGAATTCCCTCCAGGTCACAAGACCGAACAACCATCATCACCTCAGTCTTGTCTGGATTCAGCTTCAATTGACTCATCCTCATCCAGTCCCCTCCAGCAGCCAGGCATTGGGTAAGCAGAGCACCAAGACTGCAGAGCCTGGGTAGGATGAAAAAGAGAGGGAGAGCTGGGTGTCATCCGCATACTGAGGGCACTTCACCTCAAACCTCTGAACGACCTCACGCAGTGGCTTCATATACACACTGAACAAGAGGGGAGACAGACTAGAACCCTACGGGACTCTGCCTAGTGTGTGAAGAATTCAGAACCCCAACTAAAGGCTGGAACGCAGAACAGATTGGAGGGGGTGGGGAGAGATTTTGAGCATGATAGTGGTGGGCTTGGCCAGGGCAGTGTGGTTAAACTCCGGCCATGTGCATGAGAATGTGTGTGCTAGCCATATTCTTGTTGTGACACTGAAGATTAGCTTTATCCAATATCAGAGGAACAACACAGAGGAGAGGCTGACTATTGTACGGGCCAGGCACTGACACACACATGCTTCCAAATTTCCCATGAAACAGGATAATTCACAGCCAGCTGCTCGGTTCCTCATGGTTATGACATACGCTGGGCATGTTTTTCTTGCCAACCATCCTCCTGCTGCACCTGCTCCCTTAAGCTTACTTTACTGAGTTGGATTGCGACTCAGAGCCTCACATGTAGCCGGCCAACTGGTGACTGACTGCTGCTCTCTCACAGACCTCGCCTGTATCCCTACAGAATCTAGGCCCAATACCACTACTCTCTCTTGGGGGAACAGAACCTGCTCACAGCTCTCTGACCCAGCCAAGGTGGACACAAGCAAGGAAGTAAGCAGTATGGCCCTTCGTATGTTCTCCATGTCTAGACAGAATCCCGCAACGCAGGATTCTGCACTAGCTGTCTGCACCAGACAATGTTCCCACACAATGCTAGACAACTGACTGCTGTTCTCAATAGTACAAAGAACTTGTCAGTTTGTGTGCACATATGTGTGCCTACCCCTCCTGTAGTTTGGGGAAATATTTCTCAGAAGGGACATAGGAAGTAAAGAGTGTGAATTTTACTTTCACTGACAATGCTGCTTCTGCACCTCACTTCTCACCTATCTCTGCAAGGTAATGAACAGCGGACACCTCTTTTGATTAAAGAAGCTCACAGAGGTGACACAGGCCTCAGTGAAAAAGAAAATATAGGACTCGAAGCAGAGCTATCCAGTAACACTGCTAACTCTGTTGCAACATCCTAACAACTATTTTTTAGCTTGTTGGGCAACAAGTGAAGTGCTTTTCTAGTGAATGAAATCAAACAGAGGCCAGTAGTTAAAATGGCAGAGCATTGAACTGGAGCGCTGAAGGGTTGAAGTCTGTCTTATGTGGGAGGTTGTTAGGTATGGGTGTGCAATTAATTTCCATTTTTCTATTTATTTATTTATTTATTTTAAATAACTTTTTTTCTGTCTGATCCTCAGTGTTCAGCCGTGGGTGTTAAGCTCAGCCTCTTAAACTGGCATATCTTTAAATGAATTAAAACATACAATTAATTTATAAAACTTATGAGGTTTGTTTTTCATTTTTACAAATAATTTTGAAGCATGCACACATGCACAACATCATTCCACATGTTGGGGGGGGGGGGAAATAGGGGGACATTGGTTCTGACCCTGGAAGATTCCCAAAGCTGCTGTGCTGGGACACAGAAGGGACCTGTGTTGTCCTCGGGATAAAGGGCGTTACATGGTACCATGAGGGGGACTGTCAGCCGCCCGCAGCGGCACTGAGGCCGGAGAGGCCCCCCCGAGACGGGCTGGGGTTCCCCTTGGAACCTTGGAGTCTGACTGCCCGGGGAAGAGCCCCAACTTCCCCGCACCAGACCACAAGGAACCCCTACCCCAGCCACAAACCTCAGCACAGGAAAAACCCCAGCAGCAGGCACAGGAAGCCGAAAGCCAAGAGAAGCAATCAGCAGTAGGGACAGGGCCCGCACCTGTGCAGTGCGCTGCAAGACGCTTGGTGCAATGAGGAAGGAAGGAGGGGCTTAGGGAATAAAAGGAAAGGAGTGCCTAGCTTTCTTGCAGGTAATCAGAGTCTGAGAGACTGGCCCTACTGTGTGAAAGCTAAGTGTGCGTTACTTGTGTTTAATCCCTATTTCCTATTGCCTTCCTGTGTGGAGAGTAGAAGTATTTTGCCCTCGTTGTTTCCCTGTCTTTGAGTGAGTGACTGGTGAAAATGGAGTATGTGGAGTTTGTTGTCTCCCCCCTCCCTGGGGTTATTCCTTCCCATGCACCGTGAAAGCCCTGCCCTTTGCTCCCAGGACCCCTTTCCCTGCCTCCCCTTCACCCTCTGCAGCACCGTTGTTCCCTCTCCCCACCTAACCCTGAGTGTTTGTGCTAGACTGTACCTACCCCTTTACCAGTGCTTCTTTGAGAGCTCTGATCCTTTTGATGATAGAGGCCTGACTTCTGTGAAGTCATTAAGTCATAATTCTATCCTGAAGAAATCTTTACCCCGTGTGCAACTTATCAGAGTCTTATTTATTTATTTATTTATTTATTTATTTATAATAACATTTATATGTCGTCCCCTCCTGCTAAAAGCATCTCGGGGTGGCTAACAACATACTAAAACAATTCAAAGCAGCAATAATATAATTTAAAACACAAGATAAAAACATACCACCCTCCCCCGGCAAAGACACGGCGGAACAGCCAGGTCTTACATTGTCTACAGAAAGAGGGGAGGTGGGTGATCAGGCGGACCTCCAATGGGAGGGAGTTCCACAACCGCACCGCGGCCACAGAAAACACCCTCTGCAAGGTCGACACCCAGCGAACCCGGGTAACCTCGAGGAGGGCACCCCCGGCCGACCGCAGGGGCTGATCCAGGACCCAGAGGGTGAGGTGGTCCCGCAGGTAGGCGGGGCCCAGGCCATTCAGGGCTTTAAAGGTCAACATGAACATCTTGAATTGGGTCCAGAAGACTATAGGCAGCCAGTGCAGAGAGCGAAGCAGTGGTGTAATATGGTCGCGTCGGCCTATCCCCGTTAGGAGACAAGTCGCCATATTCTGCACCAGCTGCAGCCTCTGAACCAGCGCCAAGGGTAGCCCCACGTAGAGTGCATTGCAGTAGTCCAATCGCATAGATGATCGTGGCTAGGTCGGAGTCCAAGGCATATGGCCAAAGCCAATGCACCAGATGTAATTGGTGAAATGCCCCTTTCGCCACAGCCACCACGTGGGAGTCCAGGTGGAGCTGCGGGTCCAGAAGCACCACCAGATTCTGAACCTGAGATACCAGGGCAGGACAGATCCCATCAAAGATGGGAGCTCCCACTCCCCCGGCCTTCCCCATGACCATCACCTCTGTCTTGTCGGGATTTAACTTCAGATGGCTCGTCCCGATCCAGTCTCCCACAGCTGCCAGGCACCAGGTAAGCACCGAGACTTCTGGACCTGAGTCAGATGAAAATGAGAGATAAAGCTGGGTGTCATCAGTATACTGATGACACCATATGCCAAACTCCCTAACAACCTCCCCCAAAGGCTGCATGTACACATTGAACAAGAGAGGGGACAAGATGGAACCCTGTGGGACTCCACACATGAGGCTCCAGGAAGAAGATGAAAAATCACCCAGGACCACATGCTGGACTCTCCCAGCCAGGAAGGAGTGGAACCACTCAAGAACGGTCCAGCCAATCCTTGCCCAGTCCAGGAGCTGAGTCACCAACAACTCATGGTCAACGGTATCAGATGCAGCCGGGAGATCTAACAGGATCAACAGGGTTGAATGACTCCGGTCCAGTTCACAGGAGAGGTCATCGACCAAGGCCACAAGTGCAGTCTGTGCCATATCCAGGATGAAAACCTGACTGCGAGGGATCAAGAAAATTAATCCAGTCCAGATGCTCCTGCAACTGCCGAGCCACCATCCGCTCAATAACCTTCCCTAAAAAGGCCACAAGTGTAGTCTCTGTGCCATTTCCAGGGTGAAAACCTGACTGCAAGGGATGATGAAAATCAATCTGGTCCAGATGCTCCTGCAACTGCAGAGCCACCACTCGCTCAATAACCTTCCCTAATAAGGGAAGGTTAGAGACCGGCCGATAGCTGGCCAGGATGCCAACGTCCAATGATGGTTTCTTGAGCAGGGGCTGCACCGGCGCCTCCTTAAGGCAGTCTGGCACCCTGCCCTCCCCCAGGGAGGCATTGAAAATCCTCACCAGCAATGGCCCTAATATCCATTGCTGGCCTTGACAAGCCAGAATGGGCATGGGTCGAGTTCACAATAAGTGGCTCAGACAGACTCCAGGGCATCCCCCGCATCTGAGGGTGACACATTCTGAAACTCATCCCACAAAACAGGACAAGGCGGGGCTTCTACTGCCTCTGGTTCGCCCACTGCTAAAAGTGTTGCGTCAAGACTGTGGTGGATCTGAGTAATTTTATCTGCAAAAAAGTCCACAAACAAATAACAGCGGGCATTTGATGACTCTAAATCCAAGCCGAGGGAGGCCAGACTGACCAGTCCCCTCACCACCCGGAGAAGCTCCACTGGGCATGACTTAATCGACGCAATGAGGGCAGCAAAGAAAGCAAAGATTCTATGCCGCAATCCGGTCAACTTCAGCATGTGAATGACGCCACCGTTGCTCTAACCGCCACTCTTCCTGCTTCATCCATCACAGCTCCTCCATATACAACAGGGACCTGCATTGTCAGTGGTTTGGGAGCAGACTCCTGGGAGCCACCTGGTCAATGGCCTCCACCAACACGGAATTCCACATGGTTACAAGGTCATCAAGTGAGCAGCCATTGAGATCAGAGGATACATCCGCTAGAGCAGTCTGGAACCATCTAGGTTCCATAAGCCATCCAGGGTGAACCATCCTAATTGGTTCTGCACCCTCCCAGGGGCTGACATGCACCAGGATACCTGCCCGGAGGAGAGAATGATCTGTCCATGGCAAGGGTTCTGCTGACACCTCCCCCACTAACGGATCCCCTGAATCTAGGCCTGTGCAAAACATCATGTCTAGGGTATGTCCTCCAAAGTGTGCGGGGCCTACCATACTCTGAGACAGGCCCATGGTTGCCATGGCGGCCATGAACTCACGCTCTGCCCCTCCAAGACTGGCATCAGCATGGATGCTGAAGTCCCCCAGGACTATTGTCCTGGGAGACCGCAAGACGACCCCCAACACCAGCTCAGTCAGTGCAAATATTATTATTATTATTATTATTATTATTATTTATTCGCTTTTATGTAGTGCCAGCAATGTACCTTGTGCTTTACAAAACGTAAGATAGACACGGTCCCTGCCTGAGAGTTTGCAGTCTAAAGACAGGGAAGGGGGAACAGAGGGAGAGACAAGGGATGTGACATCCATGAGGATGTGAGCACTCCGGAACACTCTTTTGGCTTGGTTACAGTAAATTGGTAGTTTACAGATAATGGGTGGGGGATAATCCTGGGTGGGGATGATTAGCAGGAGTTAGGAAGGGCAGAGCGGAAGTGGGTTTTGAGGAGGGACTTGAAGGTGTGGAAGGTGGGGGCAAGGCAGATGAGGGCAGGGAGGGAGTTAGACCGTGCGGGGAAGCAAGAGAGAAGTGATGAAGGCAGTTGGGGGAGCAGGGGAGGCGTGGGAGGGTGAGGGAGGGGATGGAAGAGGAGCGGAATGCTCGAACAGGGGTTCTGAGGGAGATCAGGGAAGAGAGGTGGGAGGAGCGAGGTTGTGAAGGGCTTTGTAAGTGAGGACAAGGAGCTTGTGCAGAATACAGTCAGGAAGAGGGAGCCAGTGGAGAGAGGAGAGGAGAGGCTGCACATGGTCAAAGCGACGGGCTAGGTGGATGATCCTGGCAGCAGAGTTTTGAACAGAGATGAGGGAAGAAAGGTGAGAGTGGGGAAGGCCAGTGAGAATGAGGTTACAGTAGTCGAGGCGTGAGATGATTAGGGCGTGGATGAGAGTTTTGACAGAAGAGACAGACAGAAAAGGGCGGATCTTAGCAATGTTGTGGTGGGAGAAGCGGCAGGATTTGGTGACGGAGTCAATGTAGGGCTTGAAGGTAAGGTGTGAGTCAAGCTATGGGCTTGGGGGACAGGGAGGGGACAGGGAGGATGGAGACCCCTTCAATGGAAATTGACAGGGAAGGAGGGAGAGGAAGGATTGGGAGGGAAGATCAGGAGTTCAGTTTTCACCATGTTCAGTTTGAGTTGGCGCTGAGACATCCAGGTGGAGATATCAGCGAGACAGTTGATGAGACGAGCTTGAACAGAGGGGGAGAGGGAAGGAGTGGAGAGAGAGAGTTGAGTGTCATCAGTGTATAGGTGGTATTGGAAACGTGGGAGGCAATGAGTTTGCCTAGGGATTGGGTGTAGATAGTAGGGATAGGACTATTGGCAAATTATCGGTTTCCGGTTTTATCTACATGGGGTTAATCCGATATCGGATTTATCGGTATTGGTATATCGTTTTTTTAACATTGCTGATTTTTCAGATCTTTAACATTGCGGCCATTGTTAAAATGGCCGCAAAGTTAAAGATCAGAAAAATCGGCAATGTTAAAAAAAGATATACAATACCGACATTATCGGATTAATCCGATATCACCAATTATCGGCATTATCGGATTAAACCGATGCTGATAGTCCCATCCCTAGTAGAAGGACAAAGCCTTGGGGAACTCCGACCAAGAGGGGTAGGGAGGAGGAGGGGGAGGTGTTAGGAAGAGATACAAAGGAGCGGTCAGAAAGGTAGGAGGAGAACCAGTCGAGGGCAGAGTCCCAGAAATGAAGGGAATGAAGCGATTCAAGCAGGAGTGAGTGATCAACAGTGTCAAAGGCAGCAGAGAGATCAAGGAGGATGAGAATAGAGTAAAGGTGGTTGGATTTAGCTATAAGAAGATCATTGGTGATCTTAACAAGAGCGGTTTCAGGGGGGTTTGAGAAGGGAGTCGAGTACCCAGCCGGGACAAGGTCAGCCAATATAGGCCCCGACTCATTGTCCAGCCAGGTCTCCGTGATACATGCGAGGTTGGCCGCCTGGTCCAGGATCATCTCCCGGACTGCAGTTGACTTATTGGCCACCGACCTCACATTCATCAGCAGTAACCCAAGGCTGGGGGCCCTTTGATCCCTGATCACCTCACCGCCTGCCTGGGGGCTAGTGAGCGGGACAGGACTATAACATCTGTCCCACCTCACATCTCTAATTTGTCTCCCAGAGGGACCATAATTCCCCTGAACCAAGATTACTCCTATAGCTGTGGACCCCCCGGTCCTCCCACCAAACCCCCCCAGGGGCCATCCCAGCAGCCTCCCAAGGGAGATCCCCACCCACTACTACACCCCCTACCCTCCTCTTTCATTGGAGGGCAGTTCCCCCTCCCCCAGGGGCTGCGCCCCTCCCTCACACCTAGGGGAACAGCCCCTCCCCCAACCCAATCCCTTCATCACTCACCCCCCCAATTCCTCCCTCCCTCCTATCCACCTGTCGCCCCCTCACACCGGTTGACACCCCTCCCTCCATATGCCCCCACCTCCCATCTGGGTGCATATGTCGGGATCCCCCCCCCCCAACCCAATCCCTACTCCCAACACCCTCCTACCCCACTAAAAACCTCCCACATCTATGCAAAACTGCTGGCTACAGCGCCCACCACTCCAATTGCATTACAATTGGCTCGCAGTTTTCGGCGCACAGCCCATGGTGTGCGCCTGCGGCGGCAGCGGGATCTTGGGGCCTTTTAAAGCCCCTCACTTCTCCTTCCAGGTCTCGCTGCCACCTGCAGGTGTGTAGCCCCACCCTCCCACAGTTCCAAGCAAGGGGTGTGGCAGATGTCACTCACATGGCTGGAGATGTTAATCCCAGCAGGGGTGGGGAGGCTCCAGCTCTTTGCAGTCTCACCCTCCTTCAACACAGCCCAGGATCCACTCTCCAGAAGTGCCTCCGGCAGCGGCGGGATCTTAAGGAGCGTGTGTTGACATGGACCCCTATTCTTTCCCTTATCTCCCGTTTCCCACTGACAGGGACCTGGTCAGCAGGGACAGTAAGAGAAATTAATATAGGTATGGGGACTTCTGAAACTGCCTCATTCTTCAGGGGGTGGGCTCGGGGACACCCTTTAAGAAAATTCAGGTTGTGTCCCTGAGTAAGAGGCAGAGAAAGAAAGACCCCTCTCCAGAGAACTGAGATGTGAGAGTGGAGGGCGGGGGCTCCTCACAACTTCTCAGCAGGCACCTTTTGAAAATTATACTGGGCCTTAGAGTGGCTCAGCTTCTGTCACTTCCTGTGATAGCAGTTCTGCATCATGCCATTTGCCCCAAGCAGTGGTACTCACCAGGGTCTCCATGGAGACCTCTATATAATGGGAGAGTGCTCAAGGAAGGCCATGCACAGGTGAAAATCTGTTTCCATGGGCTTCATTCCTTTACTTCAAACTGGATTTAAAAGAACAACCACCACCAAACCTTTTCTAAGCTCAAACCATGGGTGTTTGTAAAGGAGGGAGAGCGGTCCATGACCACTGGATGGGAAAGGTGCAGAGTGCCCACACATGGGAAGTTCCTGGAGAGCGCTTCACGTGGGTGGGTCCCATGTCCCTGCAGGCGACCCCCCTGGCCCGCTCTGGATTTGTCCAGAGTGCTCCGTGCATGGCCATGGGTGGCTGGTGCGTAGATCATGGGTGGCTGGTGCCTCCCCACGCACCCATTCAAACCAGTGGTTTGCCATGTTGACGGGGGCGGGGGGGCAGGTGTGGCGGCGTCTCGTTTTTAAAAAGGCAAAAAAGGCAAGGATGTACGGGACTTAAAAAGTGAACTCCCTCTTATCTTGAAAGGAAGTGCCCTCATGGTGAGGAGAAGGCTGTAGAAGCTGACGTGTGTGTTGCGTATCTTGCACATATACCAAAAAGTTTCATTCAGCAGCTAGTCCAGCAACTTTCCTAAGCTCTAAATTCACTTTATTTTATTTTTTAAAACGCATTGAAAAATTCCTTTAAAAGAGTGAACGTTTCCTAAATGATTCCATTTTAGTCTACCCTTTGCTTCTCGTCTGTGCTCTTTTGTTAATGATCATCTTTGTTTAGCTTCTTCACTGTGATTTACAGTGTATAGAGACAGTGACAATTACTCTGCTCTGTCAAGGTATTCCATATCTCTAGAAGACCGGCATTTTGTACAATGGACTTTGTTAGCATGGTTCTGTGTCAGGGAGCAAGCCACTCTCTGCCTCCGGCAAGAGCTTTTTGACATTTAGATTATATTCTGAAGGGATTCATGAGCTATCTGGTATATTGTTACAGCATATTTTACACTGCATATATTCACAAGATGAATAAAAAGAATATTGTTTAAAAGTAATGATCTGCCTGGTTTGGCATGTATTTGAATTGATTGAGCGCTCTCTTGAAATTCACAGGAAATAGCAACACTGGAACATTACTGTAAAATGAAAGAAACATTTTTAAAGAGAGAATTTTAAATGTAAGCTGGCCTAGGAAGTATTAGGAAATGTTTCCACTTTAACAGATGTGGACAGGAATGGGTAGAAAAGGAATCAATTCATGATGCTATAGATGTAAATAGTTATTACTTCAAACCTGGTGCATTAATAAATCCAGAAAGATATCCAAATACTTGAACTACTCAAGTGATAATGAAATAGAGTCAAAGTTGCACCTCAGCACATTAAAGTAAATGGAATATAGATATAGGGAAATGGTTCCATTACTTGGATGTAATATTAAGCATATCTTGGAAGTGAAATACCAAGAATTGAGTTGAGCGGTGTTGCTCAAGCCTACAGACTCGGGCTTAGAGAGAAAGCAGGGGCGGGGCAATGAGCTGAGGGAGCGGGGAAGCTTCACTGGGCATGTCTGCTGGGGGCAGCGGGCTGAGGCTCCAGCTTCCCAGCACACGTGCCTAGTGACACCCGCGGGAGGGGCAGATCAGGGACAACTCCAGCTGGATTCCTGTGCATGGGAATGCTGATACAACACATGACGGCACCCCAGCCAATGGCAGCAGAGGAGAGAGCAGCCTAGTGGGGAGACTGTGTCCCTTCTCCCCCGAGTCTGTTACCGTTAACCAGCAGAGCTGCTTGGTATCTGGCACTACTCCCCCCTTCTCTCTCTCCCCCCCCCATGTCACCTTTCCTGCCCATCCCCCTCTCTTCCTTCTCCTGCCCCTCCCCCTCCTGCTGTCTCTGCCAGAAGGTAAGTGTGTGTGCGCACGTGTCTGCCTTTCTCTTCCCCGGTGCTGCTATTGCTGTCCCCTTATCCTCTTTGCCTTGCCCCATCCCCTTTTTCTTTCCCCTGCTCTCTCCCTCTCTTCCCCTGTGCTTCTGCTGGTAGATAAGTGTGTGTATATACCCCCCCCCCTTTCCCTCTTTGCCTTCCTCCAACCACTCTCTCCTCTTTTCTCCCTCTCCTCCTCTCTTTCCTTGACACCCCCCCCCCCGCCATCGTCTCATAAGAGACAATAGACAGCAAGTCTTTGCCATCTTCTGTGTGACAGCCCTTCATGTATTTGAAGACTGCTTCATGCCTCCCCTCAGTCTTCCCTTCTCTAGTCTAAACATACCCAGCTCTTTCGACCTTTTTCTCATAGGACTTGGTCTCCGGACCCCTGACCATCTTTGTTGCCATCCTCTGAACCCATTCCAATTTTTCAACATCCTTCTTAAAGTGTGGTGCCCAGAACTGTAACTTTTCTTGCCTGCTGCTTATGTATGCCTCTGTACGATCACAAGTTCACTACGTAACTTTCATCATTTCCCTGACTGGTCCTTGTTTTGACTCCTTGTAAACTGTGTTTTGATTAGCGTATTTCAAAGGCTGGCCCTTGTTTTCTGCATTCTGATGCTGGAAACTACTGAAAATTGCTGGAAAATGACAAATACTGGAAACTAACTGGTGGAAAAATACCAAAAATTACTGAAAAAATACTGGAAAATGGGGGATAATCACTGGTACTGATCTTGACAACAGCAGAAGTGCAGATTCAGTGGCTAGTGAAGAAATAACAAAGACCAGTCATGAGCATCCCCAAAAGGTAGGTATTTCCCGACAGTACAGGAACAGTCGTTCTTGTCTCAGCTCTTGCTGGAACCCGACCCTTCTGACATTCCCTCCTGGAAACTTGATCCTTCTGATCCTGCTGGTGAGTCTGGTTGCTCGGATGGTATGACTCAGTGTCTGCTGGGATGCGTCCTATGCAACTGCCCAGTGAGCCCCCTACAAGACTGTCCTGGGAGAGTACCCCATCCAATGCCAGGCCTGCCTCGTCCAGACCGCTCCTGACTCATCCGCCTTGACCTGATCTGCATCCGTCCTGATCTGGGTCCGTCTGTTCTACTCTGCGTCCATCTGGTTCAGTCCTGTCTCATCCAGTCCTGTGTCTACCTCGTCTGTCCCGCCTCACCTCGTCAGTGCCTGCCCCTTGGTCCGTGCGCTGATCCCCGCCATCACCGTTGCCCATGGGCCCTGATCCTGCACCAACACTCTCTGGCAGGGTGGAGCCTGGCCCAGGTGGTTCCCTCCAGGATCAGACCCCCAAGTAGCCAGGCCCACACCAAGAATGAGTTGAATGCTCTTTATTTACAGTGCCACTTTCCTCCCCCCTATACACATAGTTACAGTTCAGTCTCTCCTCACATAGTCCGGAGCTCCCCTCTCACATCAGCCCTCTTGGCTCCTGGATCCCACTCACAGAGCCCTGCCCCCCAAGCAGTTCTCCAGTCCACAGCCTTCCCGATTCTCCAGCAGGTCTCTGTCTCTCTCTGGTTTCTCCATCCAATTCCCCTCAAGGCTGTTCCCTCTAGTCAGTTCCCTGAACACTGAGTGAGACAGAGGCTTTTCATCCCCCTGGGCTGGCTTGACCTTGCCCCAGTGGGTGTGCCTCTCCCACCATGTCTCCTGGGATTTCATCCTGCATCTACTCTCCATGCCCCAGCCCATGGTCATAAGAAGTGCCATCCTGGGTCAGACCAATGGTCCATCTAGCCCAGCATCCTGTCTCCGACAGCGGCCAATCACGGTGGCTTGGGAGACGCACCCAACAGGTCACAATGGGGGATCCATTCCCCATTGTTTCCCCCCAGCTCCCGTCATGTTCCCTGATCCTGTCTGGCTAATAGCTTCTAATGGACCTATCTTCCAGAAACTTGTCCAAACCTCTCTTAAACTCCGCTATAGTAGTCTCTTTCAGAAACTCTGTGTATTCTAAACATTAGAGTATTTATGAAAGGAGAAACTAAGGTTTCTGCTCTATGCTACTCTTTGAAATGGTACAACCCCTAGGGATTAAGCGTTTTTCCTTGTGGGTTTTTTTTTTTCTCCCCCTGTTCCTTGGCCTGCTTCAGTGTCCTTATATCAAGGGCACCGAAGTACTATGTAAATACTAAACAATAATGATTCTGGTCTCTAATTGCCTGTGAATTGTACATTGACTAAAATACTTAACTAAGATACTCACCTTCTGTTAAGCACTCTGCTGGTTTTGGGCCCCACACTGCTGCATCCAAGGTCCTTCACTCAGCCTGCTGTAGAGTTGCCAGCTAGCCTTGCTCTTGCAGGCAAAGCAGCCCCAGGTTCATTTTGTTGGAACAAGGTATGTAAAGAAAGCGAGATAATTCAGGGAATGGTATGCCTTCCTAGGCAACATAAGAAGGAGAGCGGGAAGGGAATGAGCTGGCCTGGGGTGAGGGAATAGGAGTGGGAGGAGAGCACTGGTTTAGCCAGGACCTCTACTGCATTAGAAAGCAGCAGTGCAATCTTAAATTCAGTCTGGCGCTCTATACACAGCCAATGTACAGAATGCAGAACAAACATAATACAATGATGGCTCCCTCAACCAGTAAGCAGCCGCCTTGCCACATTCTGAACAAGGTGTAAGCGACAGAGAAGCACCCATAGAAGAGGGAGTTACAGAATTAGGTTATTTGAACAAGGCTGCACTAAACTGCCCAGTGCATGATTCACTGCAGAACCAATTGACTGTAGCTTAATTGCCTAGTGAAGCAACTAAAGTCCCATTCCCTGCATATTTCCACTGATGAGGCAGGACAGACAGGTACAATGCACTGGGGCATCTCCAGGTCACAATCCGTCTACCTTCCAACTTGTTAAGCACCGTAACATTTTAATGAAATAATGAATCCCTACTGCGTTATTAGAATGGAATACTTTCCCTGCTCTACTCCATTCGGTCAACAGTCTGCGAGCTGGATTTCACAGCTCAAGCAATTGCCTTTGCAAACGCGCACAGCTGCAATCAGGCGTATCCCAGCATTCTGACCTGATCAAAGACATGCCTGATTTGCATCTGTGTCCCCTCTCCCTATCTTCTAATGACGCTTGCCTGCAGGTGTGAAAGCAGCCTTCTAGTTCTCAACTTCAGTGACTCATAAGAACAGGCAGCTACTGTGTGAGTTTTTTGTTGCTTTCCTCAATATCTGTCTCCTTTTGCATGGCTTAACTGAACATTTACTGCTATTTGTCCCCTTTTCTGGCTAGGAGGCCTTGTTTTTTACTCAATCTCTGCGATTACTTGTTGTTGGTAAAGAAAAAAATTACTGGGAGAATAGAGCTTGTTTTGGAATATCTTGGGAGCTGGCTGAGTCCAGTGGAAAAATTAGACATCATTTAAAAGTTTTTCCAAAGGCTTGTAAGCCTTTGTTTACTTGATAAACCCAGGCAAGCCTTTGCCTCCAGTCAAGGATCTTCATTGTGTGGGGTTTTCTTTTTATGAAATTGTGTATTCCATAGTACTGTAACGTGTCAATTTTTAAAA
This sequence comes from Sphenodon punctatus, assembly GCA_003113815.1. Lineage (NCBI taxonomy): Eukaryota > Metazoa > Chordata > Lepidosauria > Sphenodontia > Sphenodontidae > Sphenodon > Sphenodon punctatus. The sequence goes on along the minus strand of QEPC01008772.1, from coordinate 397,306 downwards.
TTGACCCTTCCCCCAGTAACCCCACCCCTCTCCCACCAAGGTCCACTAGCCACCACTATATTTAAGACCTGATCCAACCCCCCACTGACGTCACCTAAATGCAGAGTGGAACAACTGTACAAAGCGAGTTCCGTAAGGGACCTAACTAAATTTCCGAGCTGTTTTAGGAGGGGAGGGCTAGAAATTTGAGAGAAATATAAATAAGTGGAACACTAGCCATGGGCTTGCAGAGAATGCACCACAGGCTTGAAAGCATAACACAGACCTGCCCCCTAAATACAAATGCCTTTTTCTGTAACCCTGCCTGTGTGCAGTTTAATCTACTTATTTATTTATTTGTAATTGTTTTAAACTGCCCAATGCCCTTTTGGATAGGGTGAGGTATAAAATAAATACAGGACAGAATATTTCTATTGCAGCCCTCCCTTCCTGGAATTAGAGAATTCAGATTTATGGGAACTGGAGCATGAATGTAGATACTGATTGCTGAATGTAACTAAACTTACATCAAGACTGTGTTCTACTCTGGCTGAGATGTTGTTGTTTATGCCTGTAGCCAGAACACAAATGGGCATTAGATTAGTCCAGAACTCATTTATAATTGGTCCTGGCTTGTGGTACAGTCTTTTCTGATGAACAATTTTTCCATTGAGCCCTTTGTTGCCATGTTGAAACATTTTCAGAATGTAAGTAGGAAAAAATATTAGGGTGGATGTAGAAAAATGTACTTCATGAAACTATTAATCTCTGCCTAGAGGAATAACTGAGTCTTCTCTTAAAATGGACGAGAGACCACTGTTTTATATCTTCCTGTGGAGTGAAACGGCACTGACATTTTCCCATCCAGATATGTTGTGAAATTATCTCATTGGTTAGCCTAAAAGAATATACAGGTATAATATATCACTACGTGTCTCCCATGAAATAACATGTCCAGTCCTTGCTCACAGCAGTGAAGTCATTAGGTTTTTGTGCATTACTTATCTGAAAATATTCATTTATGCATTAAAACCACAAAGTTCTACATTCTGCTGAAATGGTATCAGAGGTAACCAGATGTCTGAACTATGAGCTGCTCTTAATAATGGTTTAATATTTGCTTCCTTTTTCCCCAGTAGTTCCCAGTAAGTATAGAAAATGTTCCTTCTTCCCCACAAGCTTAACAAGCTTTTCTCACACAAGCTATCAAAACAGTTAAGAAGTGTTTTGATATTATCACACACACACACACACAACCATTGTTTTATTGGTTTGCATCGAGTTGTTTCCTTGGTGACACACAGAGATGAAAATCCAGTATAACCATCTTTGGAAATTAATAAATATTTTGAATAGACCCAGGAGGCCTCACCTCATTGAGTGACTGTATGTGTTGGAATGTGATTTGTCACCATTCCCTGTCATTTTTGTCACTTTTCATCAGTTTCTGGGAATTTTTGGTCCCAGACAACAACAAATGACAAAAACAGCAGAAAAGCCAGTAAGTTAAACTTTCCGCATCACATTGGGTGATTTCAGACGATACGGGGCGGTATTCGCCCCGTCCCGGAATCACTCTTCAGATTCCCCACCAGAATCAGCCCGTCACGTCCAACAGACATGCCGGCTGATCCTGGTGGGGAATCGGGGAGGGGGTGGGGCTGCGTGGCGCAATGTGCAGCCGCATGGCTCCGCGCACCCCCCACGCTCCCCCACCGCCGCCCTCTGCGGAGACGGGTGGGTGCCACGGCCAATGCGGCCGCAGCGCCCGCCTGAATTGACCACGGCCCGGAATCCCACTGGGGATTCCAGGCTGTGGTTTCCATCCAGACAAGACAGGCCCCTTCATCGCGGCGGGGAATTACATTCACCATGCGATCAGCGCTGGCCGCCGGTTCCGCCGATCGCGTGGTGAATGTGATTCCTCTCCGCGATTGAGCGTGGTTAACATCTGGGGGGAACTTCCGGTTCCTCAACAGACGTTACGAGGCCATTCGCCACCACAGGGTATTGACTGTGGTTGAGCGTGGTCTCGTAACGTCTGAAAATACCCGTGAATGAAGGCGAATGACCTGTTTCCAATGGAAACAGCATTTGCTGCGATTTGTCATTTCATGCCTAATTAGCCTTTCTAGCTGTTCCTTATAAAATGCCTGTGTGATCATTGGTAGGTGTATCTACTTGTCATTTAAAGGTGTTAATAATTTTAAAGGCTTTATATTACTGTGGGCATGTGGTGAGCAGCAGTCATTCAGTTCTCAATATTTGATATTAAACTTCTTCACTGCTAAAAAGCACTCACCTCTACTTAGTATCCGAAACAAGAGCTCTGCCCTTTAGTTGTTGTTTTCTCAGCAGGATCACATGGTGGTACTTCTGTTTCCTGACTGGATGAGCATAATTTCGTTCATGAGTAAGGGTTGAAGGGGCCACTGGGTCTTTGACTCTTTCAGAAACAGGCAGCAAACAAACAGGATCAAGGAAATACTAAACATGTTTAAGCTTTTCCTATCTCTCAGTCCTTCCTAAAGAATTTAGCTGTAGAAGGATTTAATGTCAGAAAGGGATAGAGAATAAAACTCTTAAGTATAATGTCTCTGTACAAAGCTGTTGTGCGACTGCACCTTAAATATTGTCTGCAGTTCTGGTCACCCCATCTCAAAAAAGACATAGCTGAACTAGTAAAGGTACAGAGAAGGGCAACAAAAATGCTAACGGGTATGGAACAACTCCTGTATGAAGACAGGCTTGATAGGGTAGGGCTCTTCAGCTTGGAAAAGAACTGACGGAGAGGGGTTATGATAGAAGTTTATAAAATCATGAGTGGTGTGGAACACGTAAATAGGGAACCGTTATTTACCCTCTCAAATAGTACTAGAACTCCATGAAATTAACTGGTTTCAAATTCTAGTATGATGGATTTAAAACAAATAAAAGAAAGTGTTTTTTCACTCAACATACAATGTACTTGTGATTTGGTCAAGGCCAGTAGTACAGTTGCGTTTAAAAAAGGATTAGGTAAGTTTTTGGTGTGTCAGTCCATTTATTAACAGCTATTAGACAGCATGAGTGTCAGAAACATGAACCAGACTCTCCTTCAGAGATGGCCAGCTCAAAACTCTGTCACTTGAGTTGTGGGGATGATTGCTTGGTGTCTACAACACAACTTGCTACGTGGTTTACAAGCTGAGATTTCAGTCAACCATTTTAGGCTCCTGAGTTCTAGTCCTGTGACCTTGTGTAACCTCACTGTTAGCCTGTATATGTGAACTGAGGTAGGAACTTATATTGAATTGCCTTGGATCTAAGGGAAAATGATGCTGCAGTACGCCTGGGGACGTGATCCAGAACTCTCACACACGTGGCTTCCACACAATCCTTGCACAGTATGCGCTCCACAGTCCACAGAACGGGCGCACGTGCAAGTCGCTTTTCCGCCGGATTTGGGATTGTCAGTGAAAGAGGGATTGAAATTTGTGACTAGGGCTGATTTTATCTTTGCAGATATTTTCTGCTGCTTTGAAACGTTGCTTGAATTCTGCTGAGGATTCGCAGTAAAACTCGGACCAAAGTTCTGAATGCGGAGTGCTGCCGTTTTGTACCCTGTACTGCACATATGCAAAATGGCAGCATCCTGCACTGCGTGTGTGTGCACAAAACGGTGACACCATTTTGCACATGTGCAGTCCAGGGGTGCATTCAGTTGGGATCTTCAGTAAAATAGTTACAATGGGTGAAAACAGACATGACGCTAACCACCCTTTAACCACTCTTGGTGGTTATTTATGCATGTTGCAGGACTGCATAGGGCACCAATACAGCCCTGCAACATGCATAAATAACCACCAAGGGTGGTTAAAGGGTGGTTAGCGTCATGTCTGTTTTCACCCTATTAGCAAGCATTTATATAGCGTCAGCAATGTACCTGGCGCTTTACTAAGTAATGGAATAGACATGGTCCCTGCCCTCAGAGGGAGAGACAAGGAGTGTAACATTCACGAAGATATGAGGTCCCAGGTGCACGTGCTTGGCTTGGTTATGTCAAGAATGATAGCTGATTGGTCCATGTGGTGAGGATAGGAGTACACAGACCTTAGGCAACAGATTGTTCTGGATGGAGGGTAACAGCAGGAGTTAGGTGAGGGGAGCGAGGAGTCAGGGAGGGCAAAGAGGAAGAGGTGGGTCTTGAGGAGGGATTTGAAGGTACGAAGGGAGGGGGCGAGGCAGATATGGTCAGGGAGGGAGTTCCAGGCATGGGGGGAAGCTAAGGAGAAGGGACTAAGGCGGTTAAGGGAGCAGGGGAGGCCTGGGAGGGCGAGAGAAGGGACAGGATGATATTCCAGTCTGTTTTTTTGCTGGAATGGATCGAAGCAGCTGGGTCCATCAAAGATGGAATCCAAGATAAATTTTCGTTTTGACCTTACTTGACTGCTTGTGCACCAGTTCAGTAAAAGTCCCCAAACTCTATAAAATACACACATAATGTTTTGTTTTTTTGTTTTAGACCCTGAATTTGCGTTCACATATTCAACAACCAAAATCATTTCCTGAATTTGATTCACAAACTTCCCAAGGACAATTTGCTTTGCCCTAGAAACAAACTTTCTTCATCCGTCACTACCACAAAGTAATTACATCTTAGTGGTACCGATTGCAAAGGGATGACATCAGATTTTTACTGTCTCATCCACTTGTGCCAGCGCTCTGGTGAAGGTGTTGAAAAAAATCTTTATTTCCCTAGGGACCAAGCACTGCCTAACTACTATGCATAAAATATGCAATTTCAGCTGTGAATATTTCATCATATATGTGTTCTAAAATTCACTTTCAGTGAATATTCATGTTTTTCAGCATTCAAGTGAAATAAAACTCCCATCATTTGAATGTTCATAGTAAGGAAAAATGAAAGGACTATATGGTGAAGCAATTTTTTTCTCTGAATATTGGTTGTTTTCATTATTCACCAGTTTCTAGTTGTGGCTCCAGATGGAGTAGAACAACATGATTCAGCTTAAATATTTGCACAGAGAATAGAATCTGTACACATCACATACGAGCAGTCTAGATTTATCACTAAATGTGTATTCTGCTCCATATAGAGCAGTGCAACACATAAAAGAAGCTATATCAGAGGTGGCATATAAAATGTGCTGAACTTCTTAGGAACTGGGTGCTAAGAATTTCTATTTGATACGACTTCAAAAGCTACAAACACATTTTACGTTCAACGTGACCAAGTGTTGTGGTGCTGTAACTAAGCAACCTGGGAAGAGAAACTAGACTGATACAGGGGTTGAGATGCACAGGATATATCCGTAGAAATATCTTCATGATAAAAATGGAAGAGCAAAATTTATTATCAAATTGGGATCTGCATTCACATTAGAAAGCTCTTTGGGAGGCAAACAAAGGCAAGAACAAGGGTTTGCAGCTTGCTACTACGACCTGTGTCTGTTTATTGTAGATTTTCATAAAATACCCACAGTATTTCTCTGGCATCTGAGTTGGTGCCAGAATTACTGAATAACAAAGCCAGACCCAAAAGGGGGTTCTCTCTGGGGCAGAGGGCTTGTGATTTATTTCTTAAAAGGACTGAATCCAGGGGATGTCTTATTGAAAGAATGTGCTTTCCACCTTGGTCTGATATCCACCCTGCTAGCACTTAATCTAGGTTCCTACAACAAAGCACCGTATTGCTAGTGCCTAATAGACTATCCATTTGCATTATCTGGTCGGGGCTTCTGTTCCTGTAGAGACCCTATCTGGTCAAAGTGGAGAAGGAAACTGTATGTTGTTCTCTGCCATAGGCCACAGAAAAGAAGGTTGTGAGGCAGAAGTGCTGCAGGGTAGTGCTGTCCTGTCAAACACAGGTAGGGATGAAAAGAAACGATGAGAAAAAGTAAGAACTTCCAGATAGGTGAAATGGTTACAGTGGATGCAGAACTGGATGAATGTGGTGGTTTGGTACGTTCACAACACAATAAATATGGTAAAAAGAAAAGTGTGGTGATGAAGATAGGCAGATAGGCACATAACATGATATAAACTGACATCAGTCTTCTTTTGTTTAGGTTTGATATTTTGACTTTGCCACACTGGTCTATCATCCTGGCACCAGCTGTAGCTTGCACCAAGTTATAATATAAGACATTTTGACCGCCGACTAACTTTGAGAAATCACAAGAGTTTAACGACACATGTTAGCTTCCACTTCTTTTAAATTGTCTGAGTGTGTGGCTCTGCACATCCTTTATTATCTTGGTGGAAACTGTAGAAATCGGATCGTGAAGTACACAGATAGTTAAGTGTGTAAGGATGGGAAATATTTCAGTGGGATACTATTTTTGTGCAGTAAATAAGCCCAGGAGGGTATCTAAAGGTCTGTCAGCACAAAAAATAAAAAAATAAAACGAAGGCATCAGTGTTGTAACTACAAACTCACATCTCCTTCATTCCTATTGTATAACCCCTTCCTGTTAACCATGCTCCATTCCACCGACTGCTAGGTGAAGCTCATTGTGTAGAAATAATGTGTCAAGTTTCATTCTCTATCCCCAAACGTGCGCACATCTTGAGAGTTCCATGCAATAGTAAGATTTACATATGGGAAAGGAGGGTAGGTTGGGAATAAGGGAGACAAATGGGAACTCAATGGAATTAAAGGAATAGAAAAAAAAGAGCTATGACCAAGGGAGGAACAGAAAGACGAGGGAGATCCTGAAGAAGCCAAAAGAAAATCCAGAACAGTGGGATAGAGAAGTTGATGGAAGATGAGAATCTATGGTGTACGGGAGAAAAAGCTATTCTTATTTAAGGGAGAAAGGCTGTTGAAATGCAAGATCTGGACACTGATCAAACCGAGGGCTGTTGTAGCTTGGAACAGGCTCTGCCTTTGTGCATTGTTGGGTGTGTCTGTGCTTTGAACAATTTGTTTGTGTAGCACAGTCTCTCCTCCCGTTAGCGTGAAGAAGAATATAAATACAGAGAAGGGAGTTAATGGTTCACAAAAGTAGACAGTCCAGATTATCATTAATTATATTTGGTTTGCTAGTGCCCAGTATGCTTAAGACCAGTGATAGGGTATAGTTAGTAGCCTACAACTCCATCCATCCACAGGAACATAACAGCTTCCTGCTAGGCCCTGTCAATCATGCCCAAAGCCTCACCTCTGCCATACCATTCATGTCCAGAATCCTTCCCCACTACACCAATCCCACTCTGGACACTACCGGCACCACAGTGCTCAAGGGAGCTATGAGCAGGCATAGACAGGAGCTGGGGTTGCCCTTGCACCTGCAAGCAAGCTCTGTTCTATGCCTGCTGACAGTTCCTGTGAGCGTCGACTGCGGGTGGAGTCCAAAGAGAGTTGATCCGTGTTTTGCTCTTCTCTGCTCTCTACAGCACTGTCCTTGGGGAAGCTGTGAATAGGCCAAGAATGGAACTTCAGCAGTTCATCTGTAGGGATGGAGTATTCTAGGGGGATTGAGCCCTATTAGCCCCAATTAAAGAGCTACCACTGATGATAAGCATTTTAAACACATCAGAAACAAGAAGCCAGTTAGAGAGTTTGTGGGACCGTTAGATTATCCTGATGTAAAAGGAACAATGGAGGAAGTGATAAGTTCATTGTGGATAAGTTAAATGAATTCCTTGCATCAAATTTTATTGCAAGAGGATATTAGTGGAGATCTCCACACCTTACCCTTTCCTTTTAGATGATAAATCTGAAGATTTGCATCAAATTGCTGTACTAATAGAAATGGTTTTAGAGCAAATCTAAACAGCAACAAGTTGCCAGGACCCAGAAGATAGCTTTTGTAAAAGGAACTCATGCCTCACCAATCTATTAGGATTGTGAGTGTTGTTAAACATATGGCTAAAGGTGATCTAGTTAGTATAATATACTTGAATTTTCAGACAACCTTTGATAAAAACGTTTACCACAAAAATCACCAAAAACATAAAAAAGTAGTGATGAGATAAGAAGGAAACCTTCATGGATCAGCAGCCAATTAAGAGATTGGAAACAAAGGAGATGAGTAAATGGTCAACTTTCACAGCAGAGAGAGGTGAACAGTGGGGTACCCCAAGTATCTCTACTGCGGCCAGGTACTTGTTAAAAAATCTGAAAAAGGTGGCAAACAGTAAAGTTGCAAAATTTGCAGAAGAAAGAAAACATGAGAAAGTTAAATCCAAAGCATACTGCCAAAAGATACAAAAGGTACAAAACTGGGTGGGTGACAGCCTGGGCAATGAAATTACAGATGCAATTCAGTTTGGTAAATGCAAAGTAATGAAAATTAGACTGGAGAAATCCTAATTAAATATACAATGTTGGGTTGTAAATGAAATGTTACCCAGGTAAAAGATCTTGGGGTCATTGTGGGTAGTTGACTGAAAACATCGGCTCCGTGTGCAAAAAGACAAACTATATGAGGAATGATCAGACATGCCTCTATACAAGTCCATAGTGTGCCCAGCCTTTGAGAGCATGTGTAGTTTAGATAATTCCCTTTCTTTAAAATGGCAAGAACTAGAAGGGGTACAGAAAGAGGGAACCAAAACGATCAAGGCATGAAACAATTTCCATTGGGGAGGAAGGCTTAAAAGATTAGGATTTGTCATCTTAGGAAAAGCAATGACCGTATCTCCGTAGATATATGATAAAATAATTTAATTCCATGAATGGTATGAAGACAAAGAATATAGCATAGTGCTATTATTTCTCCTTTCTCATAATACAAGTACTATGGGTCCCATATGAAATTAACGGCCTTGCTGGATCTACTTTTTCACACAGTATTCAGCTGACCTGTGGAATTTATTGCCATAGGATATTGTTCTGTTTTTACATGCCCAGCTGAGTGCGATGATGCAGAGTCATTTAGATGTTTTGACTTATAAGATATTAAGGAAGGCACAATCTCATCATATTTTTATTCTTTAGGAGAAATAAACCCAGACTTAGAATGAAATAAAAAGAATAGAATAAACCCATTCTGTTACTTAGAATATGACCTTATTCATTATTCATAAAAGCAAATTTCTCTCCTTTATAATTCAACTGGCTAAGGAGTGCCCCACTTTTTAAAATAATGACATACTCCTTGCCACTGTCCATTATTAGCAGATGACAAGATGTCCTGTGTTTAAGGACTTCTGCATTCCTAACCACTTACTTCAGTTCAATTACGACCTTCCACATAATTTCTCATGGTTACACCCAAGTGAATATGTCATGGTACTAAAATTAATTATTGTTAAGTTCTTTATTGTAAATGCTTTGTGGAGATTTTTTTTTTTTTTAGCAACCTTTGATTTAAAAGAAAAAGAAAGGTTGAATTTCTAGCTCCGCAGAAATCACTAGATAAACTGCTCTCAGAGGTTCTCCCTTGGAGACTCGTGGAGCTAAAAGGATTCCAAAACTCTAACTATGACTATCTACCCTCTAACCATGATGGTCTCTCAGTTTGATGGCCTGGATAAGCTTTGGAAAGGCAGCTTGACCTTGGCCATAGACACAGTAGCACCCAGTTGTCCTCTCCAATCACTATAGCAGCATAGGTCCCCCTAGTATACAGAGGATTTGCAACAGCTGAATCAGAAGAGTAGATGTCTAGAGAACAAATGGCATTTGACTCAAACTGAAGCTGACCAGTTTTTGCATGGATCTCTATTGAAGCGTGAAGGACTGTGTTGTGGCATCAGTAAAGACAACTTTCTTTTTCACTGCAGTTTTGTTGGTGGGGTGCTGGCTAGCAGAGTTGTTCCAGATGGTGTGTGTCCTAGTAAACCCAGGTTGCCTCCAAAGACAGAGAAAAGCTCTGCCCACCGTGACAAGTTTTGCGTCTACTTTGCAGACAAAAACTTGTTTGTTTTCAGCATGATTTGGGGGAGATGCTAGATTGCTTGCTAAGTCTGAACTCAGGGTATGGGAAGTTTCATTTTGTCATGTTTCTGTGTATCATTTTCAATTGATATCACCCACTGATGCGGAGGGTATACTTGTGAAAATGCAGGTGACCAGTTGCAAGCTGGAACTATGGCGATACTGGCTGGTGAAGATGAGTGGGAAGGAGCTATGCCCATTGCTAGCGAGGGTTGTCATTGCTTCAGTTTGGGAGAGCAGGTTTCTGGACAGCCTTAAATCTCTGAGTGTCTAGCGCCTGCTCAAAAAACGAATGTTGCACACCGACTACCATCCCGTTTCCAACCTCCCCTTTCTTGCAGAGAGATCCTACAGGGTAGTGCTCATCGTATGCGGGCAATGTTGAGGAGGCATGCCCTTGGGGGGTGGGTCTTCCCTGTTGAGTCCCTCAGGGTTCAGTTCTTCTCCCCCCACCTCCTCCTGTTCAATTAGATTGGGCATATTAGGCAGCTGGGCAAGATTGCATGAGGCTTTGGAGTCAGGTGCCATCAGTATAGTGATTGCACCCAGTTTCTCATCTCCTTTTCATTTGACCCTGGTCTAGCAGTCTTGGCATTGCACAGTGCCTATATAGGACTCAATGTGGGTGAGTCAATTGAGACTTAATGCAGACAAGAATGAGGTGATGATTATTGGTATATCCTGTGACTTGGGGTGTAGTGGAGGTGGTACCTATTGATGCATGTGAAAGCAACACACTGAAAAGACCAGTTCTAGATTTAATTTTCTTGTCTAGAGCAATGATTCTAGGTCTAACATTCCTCCTGCAACAGTTTATAACTTCACTGATACCTCAAGCCTCTGTGGCCAAATCCTGCCGATTCGCTCTCCTCAACATTGCCCGCATACGCCCCTTTCTATCTATCTCCTCGGCCAAAATCCTTGTTCATGCCATGGTTATCTCTCGCCTCGACTACTGCAACCTCCTCCTTNTAAAGCTGATGGGGTGGCATTGTGTGTCAATCACAGTAGAATTTTAGCCCCAAAAGTTTTAATATTTAGGTATTAATAATCTACCATACTTGCATTTCCCATTGTAACTCTAAATTTAACATTTTGGACAATAAGCAACAAAGTAGGATGAAACCAATTTGAAATGAGAAAAAAATATTTTCAAGTGCTTTTTGTTCATATTCTTAACCATTTTCTGTCAAACTTATTTTAACAGATGAGGACAATGAGGAGGAGAGTGAGATAAACGAGGAAACAGGTCAGTATAGCAAAATTTACATGAACAATGTACTGTGAAAGCTGAAAAACAATTTAAAATTGAAATTAGTCAAGTTAACCATATTGGGCAGTGGAGGTAGATACATGGTTATAAACATTTGTTGCAGTAAATGTGGATATATGGCATCCTCTTGTGTGTGTTTCTAATGAGCCTCTTTCGCTGGGATCAACTTCTGGCTGGTCTTGCTCTAATTTCCTGTAAAATTCTGGTCTGGTTTGCAATCCTGAACGACTGGTCAGTTTCATTTGCCGTGTATAAACAGAAAAACAGCTGAAAAGATGAGCCAGATGGATGAAAAGAGAGAGACAAAAGATCAGTCCGAAAGCTAAGATAAGGCATGCCGAGGCCAAGTCCAGTTCCCAGCTGCTTTAATTTGGAATAAAGCCATTGAACTTGCCATGATTTATACCAGCTGAGAATCTGGCCATTGTATTCTCCCTTGTCTCCCCATCTCTTGTCTCCCTTAGACCCCTGCGGTAGGGACCTGTCTATAGGTATTGATTGTAGAATGCCAGATACACTGCTGGTTCTACGTAAACAAAGAAACACACAATAAGAATCAATTCCTGAACAACTTTGTGTATATGCATATGTACATACACAGATACAAGGGGTTGGGCCGTCTTTTCATGACCGTTTTGTCTGTTCAGTTTATTAACTCTGTGTGGATAATTATTGTACCCTAGTCAGTGATTTATCTCCACTACTGCTTCTTCCTGTACTCTGCTACAGCTCAAAACATCTCTCAAACATCACCCAAATGAGGAAATATTCAACGAGATGGAGACAGAGTATATATCAGGTGATATCTTTTATTGAACCAACTGCAGTTGGTGAGTTTATGCACCCTTTCAGATTATGCCTGCCCTTCCCTGGGTGTGTAACAGTTCTGAACTATAGGCTGAACAAATGCAGGACAGGGATATATGGGAGGAGGCATGAATAGGGAAAAATAACTAGGGAGGGTGCTGTAGATGGAGAGAAAAACAAACAAACAGATGACAGACATTTAAGTGTAAGAGATAAAAGAAAAACACAACAGAAGATAAACGTTTAGGTGTAAGAGCCTGCATAATCTCACTACAGTTGGTCCAATAAAAGATATCACCTGAACTATTATTATTATTAGTATTATTATTATTATTATTAGCAAGCATTTATATAGCGCAAGCAATGTACCTGGTACTTTACAAAGTAATTACTTTGTCTCCATCTCCTACATCAGGGACTGACATGGCAACCACCTCTCTCTCGAAATAACTTCATTCATGGGATCTTTGTTGTCTACAGGTAAAGTGGACCAGTAAGAAATTCAGCAGAATTCAGGTTCCATGGATGTTTAAATATTGTGCAATTTTAAAAAAATGTTACAGGTTGTTTTCTGATTATGCAAATCCACAATTTTTAAAGGAAACTTGGAAATCAAAATCAATCACATGTGCCTATAATACCCGCTCACATATATATGCCAGAATTGAATGCTGGATGTCTCCGTTCAGGGCTCCATAAGCTCAGCTAACAGCAATGAGAAACTACTGGGCTCTTTTCATTCAGCCACTAGAACAGCAGTTGACACACTTCCCCAGTAGCTTACACCTCTGTTGTGTCGAAGGTTCTCGTGGACTTAGCAGTGTGACGAGGTAGGTGTCAGGGGCATGTAAGTCGTTGCAGGAACATATCTGTATGCACATACATATGCATATACACAAAGTTGTTCAGGATTAGGGCCCGGCTGGGTAAGTCTCTGAAGAATCAGGGTGAATGAGAGCAATACCTCTAATTCCAGAGCAAGCAGGGGTCAGGCCAGGAAAATCCATCAAGGAGGATAGTGCTGTGCAAGGGTGAAGCAAGTCAAGGTCTAAAGTAAAGCAGAAGTCAAGTGGAGAGATCTGTCCAAAGTGCAAAGCGGGAGGAGAGAGTGAGGGAGCAGATGCACAGGTAGGTCCTAAGTGGAGTGCAGAATTTAGTGTGAGGGGTAACAATCCTGGAGCCACTGGGCAATAGTGATCATAATATAATCAAATCAGACATACTCACAGGAGGGAAAATGCCAAATAAAACCACTGTGGTAACATATAACTTTAGAAAGGGGAACTATGTAAAAATGAGGAAACTAGTTAGAAAGAAACTTAAAGGAGCAGTTGCAAGAATTAAATGTCTACAGGCAGCTTGGAGACTATTTAAAAACACCCTATTGAAACCTCAGATTAAATGTATTCCACAAATTGTGAAAGGTAGGAAGAGGACCAAACGTCTGCCTGTGTGGCTAAATGGTGAGGTGAAGGAGGCTATTGGAGTCGAAAGGGCATCCTTTAAAAAATGGAAAGCAAGTCCCAATGAGGTAAATAGGGAAGAGCATAAGCATTGCCAAAGCAAATGTAAAAAGTTAATAAGGCAGGCGGCCAAAAAGGAATTTGAGGAGCAACTTTCTAAAGATGCTAAAACTAATAATAAAAACTTTTTCAAGTACATCAGAAGCAGGAAGCCTGCTACAGAGTCAGTTGGGCCGTTAGATGACCAGAGGGTGGAGGGGGGGCTTAGGGAGGAAAAGGACATTGCAGAGAAGCTCAATGAGTTCTTTGCTTCGGTCTTCACTGCAGAGGATGTTGGGGAGGATACCCACGCCTGAACTTTACTTTGTAGGTGATGAATTGAAAGAGCTGTCACAAATCAACGTGACTCTGGAGGAGGTTCTAGAGCAAGTTGACAAACTAAATACGAACAAATCACCAGGACCAGATGGTATTCACCCCAGAGTTCTGAAGGAACTCAAATATGAAATTGTAGACCTACTGTTAGTCATTTGTAACCTATTGCTAAAATCTGCCACTGTACCAGAGGACTGGAGGGTGACCAGTGTAACCCCAATATTTAAAACGGGATCCAGAGGCGATCCTGGAAACTACAGCCCAGTAAGCTTGACATCTATGCCGGGCAAAATGGTGGAAACTATCATTAAGAACAGAATCACTGGGCATGTTGATAAACATGGCTTAATGGGGAAGAGTCAACATGGATTTAGCAAAAGGTAAGTCATGCCTCATTAATCTGTTAAAATTCTTTTAGGGTGAAAATAAACTTGTGGACAATGTTCTAGATATAGACCGTTTTTACACAGACCAGGGTGGGGGAGTGTTTCGGCGCGGTGGCTGTAGGTGGGTGTGTGCCTGTTTACACGGACACCCACCCACCTCCACCAACCTCCATCAACGGAGCATCCCTCATTCTGTTGGAGGGCTCCGTGGGTGGAGATGGGTGTGCGGTGGGTGTTGGTGGGTGTGTGGCGGGAACACGTACGCACACACCTGCCGCACACCCATCCTCCCACCTACCGGCGACTGTATACACAGAACCACCCACCTCGCCACTGCCACACACCCGCCCAAACAGTGAGCGATGGGGGGGCAGCCATTCTTGTAAAAATGGTCATAGTGTGCCTGGATTTCCAGAAAGCATTTGATAAGGTCCCACATAAAAGACTCTTGAGAAAATTAAAAAGTCATGGGATAGGAGGTAGTGTCCTTCTATGGATCGGTAACTGGCTAAAGGATAGGAAGCAAAGGGTTGGACTGAACAGTAAGTTTTCACAATGGAGAGATGTAAAGAGTGGTGTGCCCCAGGGATCTGTATTGGGATGGTTACTGTTTAATGTATTCATTAATGATCTGGAAAAGGACATTAAGAGTGAGGTGATCAAATTTGCAGATGACACCAAGTTATTCAAGGTAGTTAAAACGCGAGCAGACTGTGAAGAACTGCAACAGGATCGTATGAGACTGGCTGCCTGGGCATCTAAATGGCAAATGAGATTTAATGTGGAGAAGTACAAAGTGATGCACGTAGGGAAAAATAACCCAAACTATGAGCACACAATTCTAGGTATTAAGCTAGGAGTTACCGTTCAGGAAAAGGACCGTGGAATCATTGTGGACAATACATTGAAATCCTTAACTCAATGTGTGGCTGTGGTCAAAAACCAAACAGAATGTCCGAACCGCATTTGCACATCCCTAAAACAATATATTAAAACCCATCCCTTCCCACCCTAACCCAACACAACCACCCCACCTCCCTCAGGAAAGACCTGGCAGAACACCCAGGTCTTACAGCGTCTGTGGAAAGAGGGGAGGTAAGTAATTAAGCAGACTTCCAACAGGAGGGAGTTCTACAGTCGCAGTGCAGCTACAGAGAACGTCCTTCTCATGGTGGACACCTGGGAAACCTGGGGGACCCTGAGGAGGGCACCCCCAGCTGACCGCAGAGGCCAATCCAGAACCTGGATTGAGAGTGAGACGGTTCCGCAGGTAGGTGGGGCCCAAGCCATTTAGGACTTTAAAGGTTAACACCAACACCTTGAATTGGGCCTGGAAAATTATCGGCAGTCAGTGCAGAGAACGGAGCATTGGTGTAATGTGCTCGCGTCGGCCTGTCCCAGTCAAGAAACGGGCCGCCGCGTTCTGCACCAGTTGCGGCTTCCGAACCAGCACCAAGGGTAGCCCCACATGGAGTGTACTGCAGTAATCCAATCTCGAGGTAATAAAAGCATGGATGATTATGGCCGGAGCCGAGTCTGAGACATATGGCCTAAGCAGATGCACCAGATGTAACTGGCGAATGCCCCCTTCGCCACAGCCTCCACCTGGGCATCCAGGCAAAGCTGCGGGTCCAGGAGCACCCTGAGACTCCGGACCTGCGAAACCAGGGGAGGATGGATCCCATCAATGATGGGGGCAACTCCCCCCACTGGTCCTCCCCACAACCATCACCTCAATCTTGTCAGGATTTAGTTTCAGGCAGCTCGCTCTCATCCAATCCCCCACAGCCGACAGACACCAAGTAAGCACCGAGACTGCTGGGCCTGAGTCAGAGGAAAATGAGAGAGATAACTGGGTGTCATCAGCATATTGATGACACCTCACCCCAAACTCCCTGACAACCTCCCCCAAAGGCTACATGTACACATTGAACAAGAGAGGGGATAAGATGGGTCCCTGCGGAACCCCACACGTGAGGCCCGGGGGGGCGGGGGGAGATGAAAACTCCCCCAGCACCACACACTGAGTTCTCCCAGCGAGGAAAGAGTGGAACCATTCAAGAACAGTCCGGTTAATCCCTGCCCAGTCTCGCAGCTGAATCACCAACAACTCATGATCAACTGTATCAAATGCAGCCAAGAAATCTAATAGGATCAACAGGGTCGAACAACTGCAGTCCAACTCATGGGAGAGGTCATCGACCAAGGCCACAAGTGCAGTCTCCATGCCATAACCTGGCCAGGAAGCCAGACTGTGAGGGATCAAGAAAATTGACTGGGTCCAAATGCCCCTGAAGCTGCCGAGCCATCACCCGTTCAATAACCTTCCCTAAAAAGGGAAGGTTAGAGACTGGCCGATAGCTGGCCAGGGCACCAGCATTCAAAGATGACTTCTTGAGCAGGGGCCTCACTACTGCCTCGTTGAGACAGTCTGGCACCCTGCCCTCCCTAAGGGAGGTGTTGACTATCCCCACCAGCAACGGCCCCAATGTCTCCCGGCTAGCCTTAACTAGCCAGGATGGGCATGGATCTAATTCACAATAGGTGACTCGCACAGTCCCAAGAGCATCCCCCACATCTGAAGGCAACACAGCCTGAAACTCATCCCACAAAACAGGACAGGATGGGGCTTCTACTGCCTCTGACCCGTCCCAAGTTGCATCAAAACTGTGGTGAATTTGAGCCATTTTATCCACAAAGAAGTCCACAAACAAATCACAGCAAGCATTTGATAATTCGAAGTCCAGGCAGAGGGAGGCCAGACTGACCATCCCCCTCACCACCTGGAACAACTCAGCTGGGCGGGACTTAGCAGATGCAATAAGGGAAGCAAAGAAAACCTTCTTTGCTGTCCGCACTGCAATGGCATAGGTACGTAACCAGACTCTGCCGCAATCGGTCAACTTCAGCACGCGAGTGACACCACCGTCGCTCTAACCGCGGCCCTTCACGCTTAATCCACAGCAGCTCCTCCGTGTACCATGGGGAGCTGCATTGTCGGCGCTTTGGGAGCAAATGCCTGGGGGCCACACAGTTGATAGCCTCAGTCAACACAGAATTCCACAATAGACACAGGAACATCGAGTGAGCAGCCATTGAGATCAGAGGAAACATCCCCTAGAGCAATCTGGAACCTTTCTGGTTGCATAAGCCTTTGGGGGCGAACCAACCTAGCTGGTTTCACACCCTCTCCGGGGCCTACATGCACCAGGATACCAGCCTCGAGGAAATAATGATCCATCCACTACAACAGCACTCTTGACACCTCCCCCATGAACGGATCCCTCACCTCAAGGCCTGTGCAAAATATCATATCGAGGGTATGTCCTCCAATATGTGTGTGGCCCACTACTCTGAGACAGGCCTATGGTGACCATGAACTCACACTCTGCCCCTCCAAGACTGGCGTCGGCATGAATATTGAAATCCCTCAGAACTATCGCCCTGGGGGACCACAAGACCACCTCAGACACCAGCTCAGTCAGTATGGGCAGGGAGGCTGCTGACCAGGTGGGTGCCCGGTATATCAGCAGTATTCCCACTCTGTCTCTGGCCAAATTTAACACCAAATGGAGAGCCTCAACACGCACAACAGATTGCACAGGAAATCTCCTCACAGACCAGGCATCCTTAAAAATAATGGCTACACTGCTCTCCCCCCGCCCCCCCGGCCCTCCAG
>QEPC01008772.1:361050-374294 GCA_003113815.1 Sphenodon punctatus | reverse complement strand
CCAATCCCCCTGCCCCCTCCCTTCTAAAGGAAAACAACCCATCCCCCACCCCATCCCTCTTTAAAATACAGGGGGGGGGGGAAACACCTCCCACCATTGTCAATGGCCCTCCTGGTCCCACTAAGGGCCACGCCTAAGGGCCCTTTAGCTCAGTATTTCAAATCTGGTCATGTGCCCTGACCCCGCCTCCCTCCTCCAACAGGGGGAGGGGGCTGATAGTACGTGGGGCCACGCGATGACACAAATCCGGGGGAGTGTGACCCCGCCAACCCCCAGTGAGCTGGATCCTGGCAGCGGCAGTTGGCGGTGAGTGTAGAGCGGGACCCCTCCGGGCCAGGTGCCAGGTGTATTCTCCAGTTCCCAAGTCCGACCCACGAACAGCCCACACACAGCTGGCACCCTCTGGGGCCACCCCTGGTAGAAATACCAGTGGAGAAGAGTGGGGGGGGGGGGAGAAGTGTTACTAATCAAGCCCCTCAGACAGCACACCCCCCTCCAGGCAGTGTCCAGTCCACACAGCCCCTGCAGTTGTGCACAGCAGGGGTGAAACAAGCAGCTCCTGATACCGATGCAATTTCTTGATTCTCCCAATACCACAAGATACCATCTGAATTTACCGACTTTCCATTTACCACATACTGTTCATTTCCTGCTCGCTGCATTGCTGAGGGTACCAGGTTTCCAGGTTTCTTTCTGTCTGTTATACCACATTTCTGAGCCAATCACTGTGTGAATAGCCCGCTCAGTACCCCCTTAACCTCCATTTCACTGCCTCCAATTAGAATTGTTGTTCTGTGTTGTTCCATCTGCAACTGGATTGCAGATTAGTAAAGGAATTTGTCACCCGCCAATGAGTGACAAGGAAGTACAAGGGAAAATGAAGTGCAGAGAAGATAGAAAATATATGGTATAGCGTTGTTATTGCCTCTCAGGATTTGAAACTGACAACAAAGCAGTAAATGACAAAGCAATAAAAGCACATTATCAGTAAATGAAGAAATAAAGTGTCGATTGAGACATTGTCGAGTACCAACAGGTTCTCAGTTTGACCAAGACAGTCAAACTGTCAGTTTGGCTGACCAGTGCAGATGGTCAGTTTCAATTCCAAATTCCATCAGTCCCTGTTTGGCATTTCTCAGGGGGAATGAAATTGACACGGCTGTCTCAAAAATCTCAAATCTCAAAAAAGGGTGTAGGGGAGACATGAAAAATGTAATTGAGTGCAAAACAAATGATTTCCCTACAGAGAATGCAAACCTATTCACCCTGCAAATTTTGAAGCAGTCGGGGTGAAACAAATGTGTGAGCCCCTTCCAAAAATGGTCTCAGGCTCTATGCCAAAAATTCCTAGACAGCAACATTTTTAAGGGAGGGTGAAAAAAGTGATCACAAACAAAGAATCTGTATGGGAAATCCAAGCTTTCTGTAAACTGTAGTGCATTTTTTCATTTTCCATGTATTGGTTCCTGATGTAAAAAATAAATTCTTTCACTGCTTTAATGAATTTTTTAAAATGTAACCTTAACTGTAACTACAGTTTTGCACATCTATGAAAGCTCGTCTCCCAAGGATTGAGGCACAACATTTGTAGTGACCAAGGAAACTTTAATTGCAGTATTTCTATTCCGGTTGGCTTTTTGATTAAAAGGGGCTATGTAGGAACCTTAACTCATGCTCTGCATGGTTCTTTGTGAACCGTAAATAGTAGTGTGTATATATCCAAAGTATGTAAACTCATGCACGCATATGCAAAAGCATACAAATTCCAATGGGGTTATCGTACGCTAACTTATTGCTATGTCATATCTGCAATACTTCTCTCATTTTCCTTCTGGAACTCCAGCAAAAGCTGTTTTATTCCCCAACCTTGCATTATGTAGTAGATGAGCATCTTTGTTTTTAAAAGCCAGGTTATTTCAGATTTTGAACTTATCTGTTCTCTTTCATTGATAAATTATGTATATTAAATTCATTTAAAATATTTGAAAAGATAGATTTTAAAGCCTCTTTATGCTTTTTATAGCGAGGATATGTCATCCCCTCCTGCTGTTGGCGCCCCCGGGGGACCTTTGGGCCCTCCCTGGCACCGGGCTCCTCCCCCCCATGCTGCTGACCACTAAACCAGTGGTGGCACTGGGCACATCCCCTCTGCCGCGGCTCGAACCGGCAGCCCAGATGGACGCGGGGGGTGCGGGTGCGGGGCTGTCTGACACTGTCGGCATGGCCCCGCCCCCTGTGCATCGTTCAGTGTGCCTGAGGGCGTGCAGGGGGGTTGGGGCTTCCAGGATAAATACCAGCACCAAGGACGCTCGGCGATGGTGAGAAACCAGCCCCTGAGAGAGAGCTAAGTGCTTCTACCTTGTGATTGTCCATACTGTTTGTGTTAAGAATACTTGTAGCCCCTTGTTTGTTTCCCCTTCCCTGAGCATGATAAATTCAGAGTGATTCAATGTTGGACCCCTGCTTCTCCCTCTATGTGATTGCTAGTGGGAGTGAGAGCACTGCGTGAGAGAACAGGAACGATAGCCCTTCCCCTACCCTTGCGTTCTGTTCCACTCCTCCGCCTGTGTGCAAGCCCCCTCCCAGACGCCCCTGCTCCTGGGTCCCCTTTCCCGGCCTTCCCCCATTCGTACCACGCCCCCATTCCCTCCCCTTGCTGGTGTGGGTTATACAAGGAGTGCATACGGTGTGAGGCCCACGGCTCCCTACAAATACTCCGTGCCCTATGATGATAGGGATCTGATCTCTGTGAGGCATATCGGTTCAACTACTATTCTGACGGGCATTAACCTCACGGGAGTCCTTTTGGAGCATAGGGCCAGGGCGTGTGTTTGGGTGATAGGACGTTAGAAACCCCGTTCCCCTCTTCCCTTCCTTCTGGAACCTGCCCCTTCCCATGACAGGATAAGGCAATTTGGCTGCAGTCCCCAAACCACTGTCTCTGGAGCAGTCACACCAATTTGATTGGGGGTAAAAACAAGTATGACAGTGACATGCTGCTGTCACAACCCCTTCCACTGACATGACCGGGATCCGCTCAGGTCACTGGACGCACGTGAGTGCAGCCGGAAGAGCTGTCCTGCAACTCGGGCAGTTGGCCCGGGTGATGACTGAACAGACATGCTGGCAGCGGTCACCCACACCACTCCCAACCCCCTGCCATGATGGTCAATCACAGACCGCCATGGTGGTCCCCTGGACTGGGCTGGGAACAGTGGGCTAGACAAAAGTGATGGCCTGCTGTTGTAACCCATATAGCCCGCTCTAGCCCGGTTGGGCAGGTGGTAGCCCAGGCTGTGAACTCAGCTTTTTGCCATGGTGGGAGCCCAGGATAGCCACCAACATGCCTGGGGTCAGCCCAGGCTAACAGCTGGTGACTTGAAGAACAAATGTGATGGTAGCCCACGAGCCGGAGCAGGCTACTGTCACATTGGTTTTGTTTTTACCCTGGGACTACTCCAGAATATGCGGCTTCAGGATTGTGTGCTTTGGCTCAACGTTTTTGCTGCATTGCATCCTTTGCAATCCCTTGAACTTCATGGAGGTTATATAGGTTGTCCTTCCAGTCTATGTCTGCATAGACTGCATAGACCATATTCAGCCATTCAGTAGCATTTTTCTATATATCTGTGCATCTCTATGAT
This sequence comes from Sphenodon punctatus, assembly GCA_003113815.1. Taxonomy (NCBI): domain Eukaryota; kingdom Metazoa; phylum Chordata; class Lepidosauria; order Sphenodontia; family Sphenodontidae; genus Sphenodon; species Sphenodon punctatus. The sequence continues at coordinate 370,650 of QEPC01008772.1, read as the reverse complement.
TCAATCAAATAATATCAGTGTCTCATTCTTCATCTGTGAAAATATAATTTTAGAAATATGTTTTGGGAATCAGCTGTTGAATGTGCTGTTAATACTTGTACTGCCAAAGTTAAGTGCCCTTCATACAGCCTTTAGCAGTAGGGAGTTATGCCATTTTGACACACTCATGTATGAATTTAATATTAAGAAATATTTGCATAAACGTAACAAACACAGATTCTGCATTGAGAGGCATTCTCCTTTTATGCTAATATAGTCATCAAGTTGAAGAGCATCTTCTCTTCAATATTTTTTAGGTAAAAGCTGATATTTAAATAAGGCTACAATTGCCATTTGCCACTTTCAGTCACTAATTGAATAATCATTTTCCATCCCATTTCACTTCATGGGGTTCATGACTCCAGCAGATGGAATCAGTAGTTGGAGTCAATATTTGATGAAAAAGCAAACCACTCACATCTAATCTGTACACAGAGCTCATCTTGGAGTTGCTTCTTGATTTTTTTAGCCTTTAAAATAATTTAAAACTCATGGTTTGCACATTTCCAAGCCAGTCTACTCTGGGGACCTTTCAATTTGAAGATTCAGTTGCCAGTGCTAGTAGAGAAAAAGATCTCTAATTCTCACTTAGGGCCCAACGCAGTGTGAGCTGAAGTAAGTAATGATCTTTCCATTGGCTTTAGTGGGTTTTGGATCAACTTCAAAACTGGGCGCTATGTAAGGAATAACAGATGAGGCAAAGCGTGGCATGCAGAGATGAGTGTGCCGTGAATGTATTCTCTGTCTCATGTCTCCCCCACCCAAGACCACACATATGTCATTACATTCATAAGTTCTGTTCGTTGTATGATTTTTTTCCCCCCTCAAATTGACGATGTGGATGTTTTAATTGCATAATTTAATTTTTACTAATATCTGAGTGAGTGAGTGAGTGAGTGAGGTTTAATAGTGCAGTAGCTGTCGGGTCATATTGCACCAAACAATAGATGAGGAACAAAGGCATATTAATCTGCCAAGGTGAAGTTCACCTGATGTTGATAATGGTTACAATGCATTAAAGGTACCGCATTAGTGAACAACCATATCACCAGTGAATTGTATCATCTATGTATCTGAGTTATTAATATTTGGGGTGTGGGATGGGAATTTTAGGAAAACCTTTATTTTTTATTTAATACAGCTACACAAAAGCAATTTTTAAATGATGATTAATTAGTATTTTACTAACATGTGGTTTCAGTTTCAGGACTCTATGTCCTGTAGAAGTTCCTAGAATAGTGTGCCGTTCAAAAAGCTTGGATGTTATCCCATTTTACACCGTGTGTTGCTAAAATAGCTTGAGTCAAAATGGCAGATGTAGTAAAAAGCTGTTGTGGATTTTAGCAGTTCAGTATCTGATATTTCCTTTGTCTGAACAATGAACATTATAACTTGCATTGCCAGGGGAAAAAAAGGATAACTGATCTAACAGGCCTTTACCATTGCTAGCTTCTATGGGTATTTTTAAATGTCATGGCGCCATCACGCTTTAATCCTGTTCGGGGCAAGGGCCGTCATTCTGTGCAGGATCTGTCCTGGCTGCTGAACAGATATATCGGAGCCCAGGCCGGAGAGGGTGTGGGGAGAGGGCAGGGCGATGTGCGGATATGGGTCTGCATCCCCCCCCCCGTACAGCTGAGCACGGCCCACCCTATTCCCTGATGGGTGGGTGCAGTCTCTGGCCCCAAACTGGGGTCAGGTAGAGCGGGCCATCACACATGACAGACTGCTCTGCCCCGGTTTGGAGATGGTTTCCCTGTACCGTGGCACTGGTTAGCCTGGGCTGGAACTTGGTAATGGGCCAGAGGTACAGCCTGGGCTAAAAACTACCATGCCCCGGGGAAACCCTGGATCCGGCCCAGGGAAACATCTGGCAGGCCGATTAAGACATGACAACACCATGGGTGCCCACGCAGGTCAAAGCGTGGCCACCCTCCGTACCATCACATCTTAAAATACCTTATGATTTGATGTTGCAGTGCCACAAAGCTTATCGTTTTGAACTACCATAACAGTATATTCAAAGTTTTGAATTTCCTAACTTTTGTACATTTTCATAAATACACGTATGAAGAAACACCTTTTTACCATGCCCTTCCCAATTAGGCTCAGGGTGGCTTACAAAATAAATTTTTAAAAACCATATAAAACAGCTAAAAAATCCTCTACCCCACCAACTTTTCCCTAACTCCTCCACCCACACCCATCCAACCCTATCCCTGCCTGCCAATGCCTGACCAAACAAAAAGGTCTTACATTTCTTCTAGAAATCTCATCTTTCTTCTCACCCGGGCTTAGGCGGATCACCAAGGGGCAGAGAGAATTTCCATAATCATGGGTCAACCACCGAGTACTCCTCTCTGCAAGCCCTTGTTGTGAAAACTTCATGGGCAGATGGTTGACTGTCCGCTAGAGGGTATTCCTGGCTGACCTCAGAGGCCATGACAGAACCTAAGAGAAGAGGCGGTCTTTCAGACTGGTCTTGAATGTACAATTGCACTGACTGCACATAAAAACGACTAGTATGAGTATACGGGCCTGAATTACTCCACCGTGCTTTGAGTTAGCATTTTTTATCAATTCATTGCCTTGTATTTTTAAAAAGGGTTCATGGTGGGAGAGGGAAGGAATCCCATGTCCAACAATTGCCAAACCCCCTTCAGACATTTTGCTAGTTACTAGTGCTCTGCTGACTAGAAATCTGCTCAACCTGTCCTTCACCTGCAGCTGACTTTTTACCTTCCTGGGGTGATAAAGCTCATAGCCTGGTAGAGTCCCCTGACAAATGTCAAAAGTGTGCATCTTACTATATATTAATTTCCCATCTCTTCAGAGCGACAGATGTCCAATCTGACAGCCCCTTCCCAATGCTTCCAAAAATCTTCCTTTTTCAAAATAACAGTCCCAGCTCTTTTATATACAATTTCACTTAAGCATGCTATAGATTAGATCATATATTCAAATATTCAGTGCATGTCCTGCATTGAGGAAACTCGGCCTTAGGTGAAGTGCTTCTTTTTAGTTGAAGCATCTATCAGTGAACAGGTTTTATGGATGATTTGGCTGCTGTAGAAATAAAAAGTTGCAGCCTTTAGACCCCGTAACCTGAGCACTCGCCTTCTTCTGTTGATGTAGTGACACTGACAATAGTCTCATTTGAAGGTGTGAGAAGTGAGCGATGCATTGCATATGCCTCTGAAGAGGGTGAATCGTGTCCATGAAGACTAGCCATTTCATAAACATTCGAGCAAGCCCTTTTCAGCCAAGTTGTTATTAACAGCAAAGGAAACCAATAAGGTCAAAAGGAATATACATTCAGAATTCAAACAGATGGCTGCAAGCGTTTAGAATAACAGAATCAGAAATGTAGGTTTGGAAAAGACCTCAAGAGTCCGAGTCCCTTCAAGACAGGAAATCCTCTGCTTGCAGCATCGCAGACAGATGGTTGTCCAGGTGAGCTTTGAAAGCAACCAAGGAGGGAGATTCCACAAGCTTGCTGGGCAACTTATTCCATTGCCAGCAATGCTTGTGGTTGAGATGGTTTTCTTTATATTTAACCAAAATCTACATGGCTGGAATTTAAGCCCATTCCTTCTTGTTCTTCCTTCTGTGACAGCAGAGAACTATTATGCACCATCTTTATTGTGGCATCCTTTTAGATATTTGAAAACTGGTATCATCCCCACTCCACCTCCTTAGTCATCTTTTCTCTAGGCTAAACATACCCAGTTCATTCAACATTTTGTCATATGGAGTCCCTTTAGCATCTTAGGGTGTTTTCATACAAGACACTCCCCACCCATCATACATGTTACAGGGCACCCATAGGGCAACACTGCAGTCCTGCACCCTGTATGGTGGGTGGGTGGGTAGTGGGTGGAGAGTGTCTTGTCTGAAAATGCCCTTAGTTGCTCTCACATGAATCTTCTCCAGTTTGTCAAGATCTTTCTTAAAGCGGGTTGCCCAAAACTGAACACAGTATTCCAGGTAAAGTCTCACGAGTGCCGACTAAAGTGGCAACACTATCTCCTATGTTTGGGATACGATGCACCAGTTAATGCAGCCCAAACTGGCATTTGCCTTTTTTGCAGCAGTGTCACTTTGTTGAGTCATGTTCAGCTTACGGCCCTTTTCACACGGGCCTCGGTGGGTGGGGCGTGCGGTGGGTGGGCAGTGCATGGGGGCGTGTTCCACAATCGCTCCACAACCAAGCTCCCCCTTACCTCTCGGACCTAATTTCCCTACACACTCCTGCACGCGCTCTCTGCTCTTCCGTTGTCCCCTCCCTCGCTGTCCCTCCTTTCTCCTGCTCGCCTAACCGCCTTCGACCCTTCTCGCTCGCTGCCCCCCATGCCTGGAACTCCCTCCCTGCCCACATCCGCCTTGCCTCCTCCCTCCGCTCCTTCAAATCCCTCCTCAAGACCCACCTTTTCCTTGCTGCCTTTCCCAATGCCTGCTAGTTTTTCCCCTTACTCTTACTGTCTGCCCTCCTCTGCTGACTGCTGCTACCGACCTCTTTGTAACCAAGCCAAGCACACGCACCTGAGACTCCGCATCCGCCTGAATGTTTGTTTGTCTTCTCCCCTGTCTCTCCCACTGTCCCCTCTCCCTGTCTCCCCCCCCCCTTTGTCTTTTAGATTGTAAGCCACAGGCAGGGACCGCGTCTAGTTCTGTGTTCTGTACAGCGCCAGGTCACACGACTGGCGCTATATAAATGCCTAGTAATAATAATAATAATAACCCCACCAACCCACACCCACAGAGCATCAGGCATTGACGCCCGTTGCTCCATGGGCGGAGGTGGGTGGAGTGTGGGAGTGCGCATGCACCCCTACCCACCGCCCGTGGGGTTCCCATGGGCACCCCTCATCTCCCCTGCACACACTGCGGCATTCCCATGGGCACCTGCCCCCGCACAGGTGTGCGGGGGGTGGAAAGGGCCTATGATTCACCATAATTCCCAGATCTTCTCTGCAGTGCTACGGCTTAGCCAGTTTTCCTCCATTTTATATTGGTGAATCTTTTTTTGTTCCTAGGTGCAATACTTTGCATTTCTCTTAGCTAAATCTTATTTCTTCCAGCCCAAGTCTACTTCATCTTGATCACTTTGTATTTTAATTTTGTCCTTCTAAGTGTTTGCAATGCCTCCTATTTTTTCTGATGAGTATACTCTCCACTTCCCCCTCCAAATCATGAATGAAAATGTTGAAAGGATTGGGCCCAGGCCGTTCCCCTATAGGGGAACTTGATACGTTCTCCAAATGTAATACTCATTAAATTACACCCATTGTAACTCATTGAGTGTGTCTTTTCTGCCAGTTCTGCCAGTTTCTGCCAGTTGTGAACCCACCAAATGTTGATTTTATTCAGCCCACATTTCATCAACTTTCTTATGACTATATCATATGAGACAGTGGGTGTTTTTTTACACACACATTTCTCCTGCATATTTCCTGTTACATCCTGAACTTTCTGTGTGTGTCTAAATCACTCACCCAGAACTTTAACATCTGGCTCTTTGAACTTCTGCATAAAAATTCTCCCAAAATTTTTGTGTGTAAAAAGTTCTCCTGATAAACTGCTTTGCTCCAGTCAGCTGTGGTCACTTGGTTTCCATGGCAGCTCCTCATGTCTACAGCTGCGGCTACTTTAGGCTGGCTCTGGGCAGTGTTTGTGTGAAGAATACATCCAGTGTTTGTGTGAAGAATACATCCAGAAACCTCAGAGCAGTGTGTGTGTGTGAAGAATGCATCCAGGAACTGCCTCAGAGCAGTGTGTGTGTGTGAAGAATGCATCTGGAACTTATCTGTGAACTTTTAAACATAGAAGATAGAAAGACCAGCACTTTAAGGTGTGTGTAAAAATGCCCAGTGTCACAAACCTTCCTAAATTCAATATATATTGTATCTAGTGCATTGCCCAAGCTAGTTACCCTGTCAAAGAAGGAAACTAGATTGGTCTGCCATGACTTGTTCTTAGCAAATCTGTGTTGGTTACTAGCTATCACTCAAGATTCCTCAAACTGTTCACAAACGGATTGTTCTATAATTTGTTTGAAAATCTTTCCCGGTACTGAAGTCAGACTGACTGGCCTATAGGATTGATCGATCTATCGATCGATCTATCTGTCTGTCTGTCTGTCAAAAATATATGGTTCTAAAACACAGAGAGGCTTAAGAGTAATATCTTTGCTATAGCAAAGAACCATGGCATATGCTGTTGGTTTTGCTCCAGTATTTTGTAGGAGCTTCTCCTAATGCAACGTTGTGGCAGGGGGTCTTCCTATGGAAGGGGTGGGGAACCTTTTTCCTCCCAGGGGCCACTTTGAAAGCTTGCACAAGCTCCGAGGGCCACACAGAAGGTGGGGTGGGTGTGCTTATGGGATGCACTCAAATAAAGGAGGGCCCAAATCATGGATCTGAGCCATGGAACTGTCCCCTACCCTTGTTTGCATGACCTCATCCCTGCTCCCTTCCCTGGAGCTCAGTTTTTCAGTGATTGGAGGCAAGAACTGGATCCAAGGGCCAGATCCAAAAAGTGGAAAGGGGCCACCTAAAAACTTGCCGTGGGCCGTATTTGGCCCCCGGGCCTGAGGTTCCCCACCCCTTTCCCATGTCTCTCTAGGGTGCTGGGATGCAGTTTGGGGGATTAGTAAACCCCCTGGGCATGCAACACCCCCCAGCAGGTACTGATCTAATACAGAGCCCAAACTAGTGGGGTCTCTGCTCCTGGCTTCCAGCCCCACCCCTCTAGCACAGCCTATGCCACCAGTAGTGCAAAAGTCCTGCTATGTACAGGACCAGAACCCTTTTCAAGTCTTAAGACCCTCTAGGTCAATATAGTTCAGTGGGCTTAATCTGGCAGAACCCACCTAGTGGACCCTTCTCCAGAAGCTTCTCTGAAGACAACCGCCAGTTTGTTTGGAGGTCTCCAGTTCTCGGGGAGGTTATTGCCAACAACTTATTGGGTACCTGGATACCCCCTAAATTGGTAACTTCTGGTGCTGGTTTTTCGATTTACCAACACCCAGTCAGTATATTGGTATACCAGTTGGTATATTGGGTCAGAAATTTGAAAAATCAGCATAAAAGCTTTTGAAGTCGCTTTTACTAGACTAAAAGTCATTTTCTGGAATGGAAAATCAATAAAAAGATATCGGAAGTTGCTAAATTGGGGGAAACGTAAAATATTGTGACCAGAAGTAGTTTTCTGGATCTGGAAGTTGACTTTCCAGGACTGGAAGTCAGTTTTCTGAGATGGAAGACTGATAAATTGGTGTCGAGCTTTGGTATATCGATGTAAAAGTCTAAAAATCGAATCAGGTTCTGATCGGTACCTGATGGTTGTTGGGTCAATTTTGGTATCAGAAATTTGACAGGTTCTTCATGTTTGCGGCTGAACTCTTTTAGCTGTAATCAAGACATTCTACTGCTGTCAGTGAAGACAGATATATTCTCTGTTGGACTAGATATTGTGGAAAAACCTGACTGTATATATGTGGATTACTTGTACATATTTGTGATCGTTGACTTCTTAAACTCCTGGAAGCTTCACAGATTGATTATATAATATACTTCCTCTCAGAAAGGGAGGTGTTGATTGAAACACTCGTATTGATTCGGCCTCTGAGAGAAAAGCATTCTTTTTAGAAAGAGAGCACAACTGGCCTCATGTCCAAGGACTCTTATGCTGTACATACACTCCAGATTTTAACGTTTTATTATGCTTTTTGTGTGTGACTGCAGAGATGGCAGCCATGGCAGAGATGGCAGCCAAAGCATGCTTTGTGAGTTTCTTTCCTACGCAACACAGTATGACTATTTGGCTTAGTGTCGTTTTTATCTCTTAATTTTTTAACTTTGATTTCACATGCTTGCTATGATCTAGGATTCCAATTATCTTGATTTAATTTTTACTTATTAGAATAAAGTATTAGAATTTCTCATCTTATAGATAAAATCTGATGGCACTGGCACATAGTCTTGGTAAGGTTTGTAAAAGGATGTTGATTGTATGGTACTAAGTAAGTGTGTGTGTAGCCGCCCATCTTTGTCGTTGTGGACTTTGCTCTGTGGAAACACTGAACCATATTCTTCTGGACTGCCCTCTCTTTATGGAAGCGCAATGTAGTATTATCCTCCCCCTATTGAGTTTAGTTCCTGGCAGATCACGTATTTTCTATGTGACGTTGCTTCTAAGGGACTCCTCTACTGTATTGGTCTTGTTTTTTATAAAAAATTGTGTCAAGAAACTATGTAACTCTGTTAGTGTATTAGTGATGATAGTCTGGCTTGAATAATGGTGATCTAGATATGTTGTTCTGGTATAAATATTTATTTATGTCACCAGTGAGAGTAAGTTGTGATGGTGATACTAATGTGTCAATAGTCATCAAATTGGGTGATGTCTATTGAATCTTATTTGTTTATTTTGGCCCTGTGTAATAGTTCTTCTGGCCTGAGCTGATTGGGGATTACTTTCCCTTTCCTTTTAAATTTGTTCTGGATTTTATGGATGTATATATTTTCCTTTTTCCCTTAAGGGTTATAGACTGTGTTTATTATATTTAGGATTCGGTCATTTTCTTTGTTTATTTGTATTTGTCTTTATTTATTTATTTATTTATTTATTTAATATTTTGTAATACCCATATGGTTGTACAATAAACTTACTTGTGTGCGTGTGCGTGTGCGTGTGTGTTTTCATATTGCTGTCAGTAAGTGGTTATTAGAGGTTTGCACCAGGGACCCATGTCATTTTTGTTTTAGTTTTTCTTTTTTAAAATTTAAATCTTTCGTTTTTGTTTTTATAAATATCAAAATTTCATGTTTTTTCCCTTTTGCTTTCGATTTCCATTTATTTAAATGGAAAACACATTTTAGAGTGTAGCCTTTTTGTTTTTCATTATATTTGGATGAAACCTGGCAGACCTGTACCACCAATGGAAGACAGTAAGTGTACCAAATTCCAGAAAGGTTGGGTAAAGTAATCCGATTTTATAAGCATTTAAATTATGTTGTTTTACAAAAAATCTGTTTATACATTCCTGGTTGTAACTTCTTTTCCTCCCATCTAATGTGGATGAAACCTGGCAAGTTTATACCCCTCCCCATGTTTACTTTCTATGACAACTTTCAGAAGGATTGGATAAAGAGTCCTGATGGTATAAGCAATTAACTTATAAATGTATGTCTGACTGTAACATCTTTGTAGTCCAAACAGTGTACATGACATTTGGCAGGGCTGTATATCACATATTCAGGATCATCCCTGCCAAATATCAGAAAGATGTGATAAAGTCTATGCTGATGACACTCAACTCTATCTCTCTACTTCTTCTCTCTCTCCCTCTGTTCAAGCGCGACTCATCAACTGTCTCTCTGACATCTCTACCTGGATGTCTCAACGTCAGCTCACTGTCAATAATTATTGATGGAGTCACCATCCTGCCGGTCCCCCAAGCCCGTAGCCTAGGCTTCATCTTTGACTCACCCCTTTCTTTTAAACCCTACATTGACTCTGTTGCTAAATCCTGTCGCTTCTCCCTCCATAACATTGCTA
>QEPC01008772.1:332448-359842 GCA_003113815.1 Sphenodon punctatus | reverse complement strand
GCCTGCTGTTCAGGAACAGTGACTAGCTCAGAAGGTGTTGGGAAGGGGGGAGGCAGATAATTAGTTTCGTTTCTTGCAAGCCTCTCCACCCCTGGTGCCTGGAAGTCTGCTCCTCAGTGACTGACTACACATCCCTGTCATGTTTGACCTTCCAGTGAACCTTTTTTTGTCACCCAAACGTGATGCGAACTGATCGAACTGTTCGGGCGTTCAGTTTGTTCGGTATGTTCGCATTCGTGTTCATGTTTGGTCATCCGAATAGGCCGAGTTCGGGCCGAATTCCAAGCTTCCGAACCGCGTTCGCCCATCCCTAATTCTCATCGTAACCAAGCCAAGTACGTGCACCTGAGACCTCGCATCCTCATGAATGTTAGACCCCTTGTCTCTCCCTCTGTTCCCCTTCCTAAGTCTCTCCCCCAGCTCCTGTCGTTCAGATTGTAAGCCCTAGGGGCAGGGACTGTGTGTATTTTATTACATTGTAAAGTGCCAGGTACACTGCTGGCACTATATAAATGTTTGTTGTTAATAATAATAATAATAATAATAAATAAAGTGTTCCAATTCTATATGCCTACACAGCATATGTAAAGAAGGAGCCTATGCCAGGGATTCTCTTATGTGTCACTGTGGTATAAGATCAGTTTGTGATGCCAACTGGCCAGCAGAAATGTCAACCAAATATCCTCATTCTGTGCTGTGACCATCCAAACATCTCCCCCATTCATTACTGTGAAGTCAGAAGCATCTGTTTAGAAATGAGCCAATAGAGATTCTCTATGTCCTCTGTCACAGTGCTGCAGGATGTGATTGTGATGATAACTGGCCAGCCTGGATGTGTAAACTATGTCTCCTGATTGCTGGGATGCTATTCCCAAAGTCCCAGTTATGTCCCTTCTATGCCTGCCTCAGGGCTGCCTCCTATGCCCGCCTCGAAGCCACCACCGATTGGTCCTGTCAAGCTGGAAGCATGCAGTAATTGGCCAGTGAATGTTTATGTAAGTCTGTTGGGTTGCTCCACATCTTCCTCCTACAGCCTCCTTCCCCCTGCCATGCCAGATGCCTGCTTCTGACTGGCACTGCATGTGATGCTATTTATCTGAATAATGGTCTTCAAGGGGATCTTCAATTTCTTATAAAATTGGATCCCTTCATCAAATTGTCCTGTAATTTTGCAGAGATGATAGGGAATGTGTGAGATAAATTTCTGCCAAATTACTTGTAAACAGGATGGAATGTAAAAATGTTACAGTCTGAAATGTATGTTCAAGTTAACAGCTTATAACATCAGGACACTTTATCCAAACTTTCTGCAGTTTGTTAGGATAGGTACAGTAGTGGAGGAACATAATCATCCCAGGTTTCATGTAAATTGGATGGAAGATTTTTTTAAAAAGGTGTAGCCAGGAATGTGTATGGAGCTTTTCTTAAAATCACAACATTCAGTTGCTTCTACAATTGGTTTCCTTTATCCAATCTTTTCAAAATCAAACACACATACTGCCCTCCATTGGGGGTACAGTCTCCCGAGGTTTCATCTGAATTGAATAAGAAACAAAAAAGCTATAGCTGGAAATACAATTTTCATTTTTTCCCTATTATTTCAAAAACAAAAATTCATTTTCATTTTTGTTATTATTATTATTTGTCATTTTCATTATTACAATAACTAAAATGAAAATCACTCCTCTAGTGGTTATGCTTAGGGTCTCAGTCTGCTTTATTTATTCCGAACAGCACGGTACAATAAACATATTGCTTAACAAAGCTACAAACTACATGATGATTAAACTTTATAGGTGTGAACTGAGTAAAAGAGTCTGAAGATGAGTCATTTAAATGTGAGGTTTATTCACTGTTAAAATGTGAAATTTAGAGTTCATTTCAAATCTACACATACCGATTATGGTCCCTATTATGGCATATGATGGAAAAATGAATCTCCATAGTACTTACAGCAAACGTTTGTATTCTGCATTAAAAGTAGAGCAGAAATGCAAGATGCTTATTCCTACAATATCTTAGAGCACATTAATATTATTAAAATAATGCCATTTGAAAATTACCTCTATGTATTCAATCTTTGTGCTTACAGAGGGAGTGGAACGGAAAGGCCAGGCTCCTTCACCTGCGAAATGCAAAGCAAAGCAATCTGAGAACCAGAAGGAAGATAATGAGGGTAGGTGGGATTAAACTTCCTCAGCATCATTCATCAGTTTTCCATTACATGAAGAAAAGTTTGCCCTTAATTTTTAAATTATGCTGTGCACAGGGCTTTCATTTTAAAATATTCCTGGTGTCTATATTTACTATGCAACACTTTTATCCTTACTTAGTGTACTGCTGACCCTTTGGGGAGACAGACAGTTTTCATGCAGATTCATTTTATATCAAGAGGGAGTCTAAATTAAAAATCCTGTTTTCATGTTGGAATGTATTTTTCAATGCTGCAGGAGAAGGAGAAATTATGGTTGTCTTTAGTAGAAACATGTTTTTACGTTGTGTAACTGTTGACGTCAGAGTTAACATACATTGCCCAATGTATGGATTATTGTCTCTTTGAGTTCAACTCTTTAAGAGATTGTATGTTTTAAAAAACGTGACTGGAGAATGGGTACTTGCAAAAACAGGTGTGTCTTTGGAAATGGTGGTACCCAAAACGTCTTGGACAAGTTGCCTGCATTACCAAATTACTGTTTTTTTTACCACATTCACACATGCGGAGTTCGGCCAGTGTGAAAGCCCCCCTGCATGGAGTATGGCCACTGTGAAATCCCCTGCACAGCTTTGCCGGAAGATCACTCGGAAGAGTACAGAACAGGGAAATCCAGCTCTATAGGGATGGGCGAACAGAATGCAGTTCGGTCATTCGGTTCGAAACCTGAGTTCGGGTTCGATGGTTGGGTTCAGCTGAGTTTGGGTTGGCTGAACTTGGCCAAACACTCAAAAATAGCGCTATCGAAACCAAAACGAAACCGAAACCTAACTTTTGGCCCTGAAAAGACGTTTTTCCTGCCCCCAAACTCATCCAAACTCAACCGAACTGTTCGGTCATTCGAGAGTTCAATTCAGACATTCAGTTCGGACGTCCGAACAGACCAAGTTCAGTCTGAACTCTGAACATTCGAACCGTGTTCGCCCATCCCTACAGCTCTGTACTCTTCCAGATGATCTCAGTCAAAGCCGTGCAGGGAGGCTTTCACAGCGGCTGAACTCTGCGCAGACTTTGGCTCTCACAGTTTCTCCTGGAGCCAAAATCTGCACAGCCAGTTGCCGTCGCAGGTGTGAATGTGATCTTTGTTCCTGAGTTACCAGTTTTCTGTTACCATTGTTCTGTTTTCCACCATTTTACAGAGTTACCAATTTACTAGTTTCCATCCATTTTTATTGATCCATTGATGGGTTCATGGCCTGTGTGTGCACATGTGTATAATGACAAAAATGATGAAGCAGAAGTTCAGAGGGAAGTTAAAGTGGTAACATGGTCAATAAGAATGGATCAATAACATAAACAGTTGGTAACAGTAATACCTGGTATATTAGGTAGTTGGTTACCTGTCTCAATAATATGCAGATACCGATTAGGCAGCTGAAAGACTACCCGAAATTGGGTTTGTTGTTACCCATGGGCACAAAATTTGCTACCCATTTCAGCTCTACACATGAGTTCAAAGATGGTCCTTCTTTAATGAGGAAAAAATGTTTCAAATATTTTTGTTGGGTCAGGTAAAAAAAAATCAGTACTGCTGACGTTATTTCCTTTCCCTTTACAGCTTTGTCATTAGATATATGGGCCTGATTCAGGGGTGCACATGTGTGTTTGCATCCATTCCCGCTCAGGAAATGTTTAGTGCTTTCTTGAATTGCGGAAGTCCATGTTTGCAGGTATAATGCAGTCACAGTTAAGTGGAGTGATTCCAATCTAATAGAATTAGAGTGGAATACATTTTATTTTTCTTCGGTCAGCATGCCACTGACAGAATTCTTAAACTGCAATATAACCGATTTTCTCATGTGTAGATAGTCCCACTTTGGCAGGGGGGAGGGAGGACGGTAGAAAGAATCGTTTGTTGTTAATGGATTCCATTACGTTGAGAGCTTTGCCCTCAGTAATTTCTTTCCATGACAGTTTCTTATCCTGGGATCCCTTTTACCTAATTCTCAAATAATGGCACATTTCACTGCCCACCTCAGTCGGCCACATCATGATCTTCATAAGTTTGACCTAGTGCTTCAAGCAGAGGTTCAAAAACACTCTGACTTGGGGCAAAGAATGAGTCATAACAACCAGAAAGATGATAACACCCTTCAGTTTAAGTAACTGCCAGTAACATCCTGTCATGAACATTCTGACTGGTTGTTAATGGAAGGTACTTAAAGCAATGGATGTCATCACCTTGGAAGTGTAGAGGAATGCAAGCAATGTATTCTTGGCTGACCGTTTTTCTCATTAACCATATAATAATGCACTTGAGCCCCAATTGAAAACGCAGTAGCAAGTTCATTTTTAGATTATGGTTTCATTAGAGAATCTTCATGATGACAAAATAAATATATTTATTTGGGTGCAAGCTACGTTCCTTAAAAGATCATAGAGAAGTGAAATATTATTATATAATTTTCCCTAATGGTGATGATGCTATATTTGTATTTGAGAATCGATTAAAAACTAGAATTGTGCCAGACTGACAGCAAAATTAAAGAAGTAGTTCAATGTTTGTGCTTTGCAAACAAGTACACTGAGAGGTAAAGTAAACAGCATATACAGAATGATTACATTACCTTGGAATTTGAAAGTTTCTGGGCTCCTTGAATTTGCTGGTGTTTGGGGGATTTTGCTGATGCAGAATACGGCCTGTAACACATCATCACTGCTGGAGAAGTTAATCTATTTGGTGACAGAGTTTTCTTTTCTTTAGACAGAAATCAAGTCTGTAATCCTTAGGGGCCGGGTCTAAATTTATATTCAAGAGCTCTTGTGATGGAGAAAAGTAATTAAAGCCTCCACTTGCAGGATGTGGGGGAGCGAGAGTATCCATCATATTTTATAGAATTACATTTGCGCCAGTTTTAAGGACAAGAGACAATGACCGCGACCGCAAAGGTTGTGGAGCCCATGCACAGAGCTGCACGCGGCGGCCAGGAGACGTGCCCTCAAACCATGCGCATGTTGTGTCTCAGTTCCTGGTTGTACTTACACGTGCAGCAATAAATGCGGGGAGAGCAAAAGAGCTTCTGTGGGTACTTTGGATTAGATCTTCGGACGGTCATATTTGTTTATATTAGTTGCCCCGACTGTGCGTGGAGATTTGGGGTCACACTCAGTGTCAGTTTTTGAGTTTTCAGTTTTTGATCCTTAAGTGGCCAAATTTCACTGTTACACACCTGTGCAATGTGCATTGAAATAATTGTTGCCCCCCTGCCTGCCCCCCCAGGGCAGCGTGGTGGGGGGGAGGGGACTTTCTCTTGCCCCCCCCCTTAGGAGGAAGGAGGCACTTACCGAGAGGCTGCACAGCGGCACTGGCCAGAGAGCTGAATCAGTGCCACCTATTAATGTCGCCATTAATGGACCTATCCTCCAAGAACTTAGCCAATCCCTTTTTAAAACTAGCTACACCACCGACTTTGGCCACTTCCTCTGGTAGCAAATTCCACAAGTCAATTGTGCGCTGAGTGACAAAATACTCTCTCTTATTTGTTTTAAATCTGCTGCCAGTCAATTTCATGGCGTGTCCCCTTGTTCTAGTACTTCTAGGCCGCTTTTAGACGTGCGGCCTGGGAAGCGCATTCTTCAATGCGGCGGGAGGAAAAACCACACGGGGTGCCGTAGGAATCAGCGGTACGTGCGGCCTCTTGCAACCTCTTTAAAGACGCGTTCTGGAAACCCCGATATTGAGGTTTTCAGAATGTGTCTTCAAAGAGGCTGCAGGAGGCCTCTGTTCATATGGGAGCCATTCCATATCCTTCATCATTTTTGTTGCCCTTCTCTGTACCTTTTCTAGTTCTACTATGGGTGAAAACAGACATGACGCTAACCACCCTTGATGGTCATTTATGCATGTTTCAGGGCTGCATAGGGCACCAGTACAGCCCTGCAACATGCATAAATAACCACCAAGGGTGGTTAAAGGGTGGTTAGCATCATGTCTGTTTTCACCCTATGTCTCTTTTGAGATGGGGCAACCAGAACTGCACACAATACTCCAGGTGCTGTCGTACCATAGATCTATATAGAGGCATTATGATATTTTCAATTTTATTCTCTATCCCTTTCCAAATGACTCCCAACATTCTGTTTGCTTTTTTGATGGCCACCACACACTGAGCTGAGGATTTCAATGTATTGTCCACAACGACTCCCAAGATCCTTTTTCTGAGTGGTAATGATAAATTTAGAACCCTATGTGCATCACTTTACACTTGTCCACATTAAATTTCCTCTGTAGGGATGTGTGAACAGATCATTGTTCGGGTTCGTCCGTTCAGTTCGGCTGAATTCGGTTCGGCCGTTCGGTTCGTTCACCAGGTTCGGGTTCGACCATTCAGTTCGGCCATTCGGTTCGGGTTCAGCCGTTCGGGAAATGTTTTTATATGGGGTTTTGGGGGGAGGGTTTATATGGTTTTTTATTGGGGTTTTTTGTTTTTATATGGGTTTTTTTATTTAAATTTTTTGTCTAATATATTTATCTGCTATTAACTATTCTAAATGCTATGAAATAAATGGATTATCTAATAAGTACACAGGCCTACTCCTACAAACACTAAAACTAAATCACTAATGCTAACTCCTACAACTGCCTACTGTCTGTCTGTCTGTCTGTCTGTCTATCATCGGATGGGGGGAATCACAAACAACACAAGGAAGGGTACAAAACTGAAATGAAACTTAAATCAATCTAATAATCCTACTCTAAATGAAAAAACAGGAGAAGGGAAGGGAATCTAGGATGGAATATATGGGAGAGGGAAAGGATTCAATGGAGGGGGGAGGGAGGAAGGAAGATTGAACACAGGGAACACAGGGAGGAGTAAAAACAAAAAATAACCACTAAATCTGTCTAAACTAAGCTAAATAAATGAATGAGAATATGGGGGTAGATGGGTTGGATGGGTGAAATGGGAGGAGGATTGGGGAGCTGGGAAATGCTGGGAGAAAGAGCCTTCTGAAAGGCCTGCTGTTCAGGAACAGTGACTAGCTCAGAAGGTGTTGGGAAGGGGGGAGGCAGATAGTTTTGTTTCTTGCAAGCCTCTCCGCTCCTGGTGCCTGGAAGTCTGCTCCTTAGCTGACTACCCCTCCCTGTCATGTTTGACCTTCCAGTGACCCTTTTTTGCCACCTAAACTCACCCAAACGCGATCCGAACTGACAGAACTGTTAGGTTATTTCGACGTTTGGAACTGAGTTCGGTTCAGTCAGTTTGTGTTCGGGTTCAGTCATCCGAACAGGCAGAGTTCGGGCTGTACTCTGAACTTCTGAACCGTGTTCGCCCATCCCTATTCCTCTACCATTTAGATGCCCAGTCTTGCAAGATCCTTCTGCAATTCTTTACAGTCTGCTCAGGTTTTAACTACCTTGAATAGTTTTGTGTCATCTTCAGTAGGGATGTGCGAACGTAGTTCGGATGTTTGGAGTTCGGACCGAACTCAGCCTGTTCGGACAACTGAACCAAACATCCAAACTGAATGTTTGAACGGTCGAACAGTTCAGAAAAGTTCAGATGAGTTCAGGGGTGGGAAAAATGTGACTTTGGGTGGGAAAACATGTCTGGAAGGGGGAGGCAGCTGAGGAACAGACTTCCTGACACCAGGGGTAGAGACCAGGGGTGGCTTCAGGGCCAAATGATACTAATACCGAAAAAAAAATTGGGTTAGGTATCGATAGTGCTATTTTTGGGTGTTCGGCTGAGTTCAGCCGAACTGAGCAACCGAACCCGAACTCGAGTTTCAAACCAAACGTCCGAACATTTGAACCGCGTTCTGTTCGCACATCCCTAATCTTCAAATTTGATCACCTTACTCTTTACTCCCTTCTCCAGATCATTTATTTATTTATTTATTTATTTATTTATTTATTTCATTATATTTATATGCTGCCCCCCCCCATGCCTACGGCATCTCGGGGCGGCTTCCAACATAATATAAAACAATTTTTAAACATTAAAAAAACCTATAATATCATAATTAATTAATTAATATATTAAATGAAACCGGTCCCAGAACAGATCCCTGGGCAACTTCTCTAGTTACTTGTCTCCACCATGAAAACTGACCATTTGGTCATACTCTTTGCTTCCTATCTTTTAACCAGTTGCCGATCCACAATAGGACACTGCCTCTTATCCCATGACTCTTTAATTTCCTCAAGAGTCTCACATGAGGGACCTTATAAAATGCCTTCTGAAAGTCCAGATACGCTATATCGACCAGCTCACCCTTACCCACATGCTTATTTACACCCTCAAAAGAATGCCAATAGATTAGTGAGGCATAACTTTCCTTTCCTAAATCAATGTTGACTTGTCCCCATCCCCATTAAGTCATGTTCATCAATATACTCAGTTATTCTGTTTTTAGCAACCATTTCCACCAGTTTGCCTGGCACCGACATCAGGCTCACCGCTCTATAGTTTCCAGAATCACCTCTGGTGCCCTTTTTAAATATTGGTGTTACATTAGCTACCCTCCAATCCTCTGGCACAGTGGCAGATTTTACCTTCATATTTGAGTTCTGTCAGAATTCTGGGATGAATACCATCTGGTCCTGGTGATTTGTTACTATTTAGTTTGTCAATTTGTTCCAGAACTTCCTCCAGAGTCCCACTTATTTGTTACAGTTCTTCCTATTCTTCACCTACAAAGACTCGGTCCAGTGTGCGTATCTCCCCAACATCCTCAGCGGTGAAGACCAAAGCAAAAAAATTATTCAGCTTCTCTCCAATGTCCTTATCTTCCCTGAGTGCCCCTTTCACCCCCTGGTCATCTAATGGCCCAACCGACTCTCTAGCAGACTTTAGCTTCTAATGTACTTGAAAATGTTTTTATTTTTTTATTTTTTTGCATCTTTAGCGAGTCGCTCCTCAAATTCCCTTTTGGCCTGTCTAATTTGCGTTTTCCATTTAATTTGGCAAGGCTTATGCTCGTTCCTATTTTATTCATTAGGATTAGTTTTCCATTTTTTAAAGGACACCTTTTTGGCTCTAACAGTCTCCTTCACCTCCCCGTTTAGCCACACTGGCAAACCTTGGTCCTCTTGCTACCTTTTATTATTTGTGGAATACATTTAATCTGGGCTTCCAAGCGTATGCTGCCACGCCTCTTGCATGCGTTTAACCCTTGCAACTGCTCCTTTTACCTTCCCTCTAACTAGTTTTCTCATTTTTGCATATTTCCCCTTTCTAAAGTTAAATGTTACTGCAGGAGGGTATTTTGTCAGTCTCCCTCCTATACCTATGTCAAATTTCATTATGTTATGATCGCTATTGTCAAGCGGCTCTACCACTGTTACCCCTTGCACCAGGTCCTGCGCTCCACTTAAGACTAGATCCAAAGTAGATCCTCCTCACATAGGTTCCAGGACCAGCTGCTTCAAGAAGCAATCATTTACGGCATCTAGAAATTTTACCTCCACATTACACCCTGAGGAGACATTCAACCAGTCAATATTAGTGTAATTGAAATAACCCATCATTACTCTCTCCAGATTTAGTAGTAGTCTGTCTAATCTCTATTAGCATTTCACAATCAGTTTCACCATCCTGATTCACTGTTACACTTCCCCATTGCATGTGGAATTTCTATCCATAGAGATTTTCAGAGTACATTTCTCTTCCTTTACAATTTTTAGTCACATGAATTAATGCTGTCTTTAACATATAGCGCCACCCCACCACCAGCTCGATTTACTCTGTCATTTCAATATATTTTGTAACCCAGTGTTAGTGTCCCATTGGTTATCCTCTCTCCAACTGGTCTCTGAGATTCCCAGTATGTCTATTTCTTCATTTAGTGCCAAACACTCTAATTCTCCCATCTTACTTTTTCCCATCTTACCATCTTCTAGTATTTGAATCTAGACACTTAAACATATTATTTTTATTCTTATTCTGGTGTTTGTTATTGCATATTTTGTTTAATTTGGAAGTATTAAAGTTTGTCTGTTCCATACTAATGGCCACCTGTTCTGTCTCTGATTCTTTCCTGTCCTCTTTACCTGAATGCACTGCATCACTTTTAATGTTGGTACCCCATTGGATTGTCCCCATCCAGACCATGTGCTCCACAGCAACTGTCGGCTTTCCCAAGATCTTAGTCTAAAAACTCCTCTACCACCTTTTTGATTTTTAGCACCGGCAGTTTGGTTCCATTTTGGTTAAGGTGGAACTCATCCTTCCGGTATAGGCTTCCTCTTCCCCCAAATGTTCCCCACTTCCTAACAGATCTAAATCCCACCTCCCTACACCATCGTCTCATGCACCTATGATCTGTTACAAAAACCAAAGACATAGAAATCATGAGATGATTCTCTGATAAATTCCAAGTTCTGTATAATTTAATCCACTGATAACTACAGGGTGGGCAGAGATAGGGGATGGGGTTTTGGTGAGTGGGTTTTGAAGTAGGGTTTGGAAGAGGGATTGAATGTAGGAAATGGGGAGATGGTATTGGGTGGGTTTTGTGGGGGGCTGTGGGAGGGTTGAGGTTTTTCTGTTGTTCTTATGGATTGATTGTATATGCTTTTCATATGTTCCAATATGTTATGTTTATATTTTATTTGTAAGCCACCCTGAGCCTTTTTAAAGGGAAGGGTGGGATTTAAAAAATGAAATAAATAACTAAATATCGTGCAATGTCTTCTTAAAATAAAGATGGGCAATATATAAAAAGATCTTGGCTTACTTTTTGAAAACACACCTTCATGGTGGCAGTCTGTAAAAACTAGGGGTGCTCCGAATAGAAAAAAAATTCCATGAGTATTTCCAAGGGTCTGTGGAGTGGTCCTGAGTGTTTGGCGGCCCCTAGATTCATGCTTGCATACATCTCTAATTTGCATGCAAGCAGATCTGTGCTGTGCATGCAAATTAATGGTTCAGATGCATACTGGGAGGTAACTGGGGAGGAAGGGAGGCATTTTCAGCCCCCATGGACAATAGAGAATTTGTTTCCCTGCAGCAGCAAGGGTCCCTGACAACAGCAAAGCACTGGGACTGAGTTATTGAAATTTGGATCCCTCATCATGACTTGAAAAGGTGTTGGGCACGGTGATCTCTAGCCTACTTAGGCGGCTGTTACAAATTTGTCCTTTTGGATACTCATCTCTTTAGAGAAGGGAAAGCTTAGTTGTTGCATTCCAGCTGTGGTTAATTTCTGAAAGCTTCCCTGATTTTTCAGGTTTTAAAGGCATTGGGGCTAGTTTTGCCTGCTTTTTTTTTGGGGGGGGGGGGAGGTAAGATCCCTGGAGGTCTCCCTTCCCTGTGATAAGGAGGGGTAAAAATCCCTGAGGCTCTTGTCTCAGCTGGGGAGGAAGCCAGCCTTTGAAGCTTATAAGCGCTGGCATGCTTGTAAACTTTGAAGGGATTAATTAATTAATCAGCCTATCAGCTGACACTCGGCAACCCCGGCTGAGTTCCGAAGTTCCGGGACCCTTCCTCGGAACTCAGAAAATCAGTGTTTCCTGAGAAAAACCAAGGACCTAGTTTCAGCACTAGTAAAATTCATTCCATGCCTGCAATAGCCATATATCTGGAACACTGTCTCCCCTCATAAAAGTTCAGCTGCTTCACTGATTTGAAATAATGTAGCACATCTAAAATCTCTCCAGAAGACCATGGGAGGCTGGCTCCTATGTGACTGCTCTCCTTACAGTCAATGAGTCCTATAAATGGCTGTGCATACAGAACGTGTTTTCCTGGCAGCTAAAATAAATACTTGATGTGCTAATGAAAGCAATTTCATACTGCACTTCTAACATATTAATGACCTTTGTTATTGCACTCCTAAAAATAATGTTCTGTGTATTTGAACCAGTGAGAGGAAGAACCTAGCGTGAATTGCATAACAGATTTTCCTGTCTTATGACTGTGATGTTTTGTTGTCTAGAATGATATTTGACAGAGAAGGAGTATTCTTTTTAATCTTCTTTTTACAAGCATACCGGCATACAAAATCAACCAGTCTTAACTTTGACCATATAGTCAGTTAAACATACCAAGTGATTGGGTGAATCTATTCTGTTTTCAAAAAGGGGGGTGCCTGTCAAAACGGTTTGGCCCTGTAACTATTTTTTGGTTTTGTTCGCTTGTTTTTTAAGCCAGTGGTGACCCTACAAAGAGGATTGGACATTGCAAGCCAAGATGCATTTAAATTTAACAACACAGCAGTCTTGACTTTTATTTACTGATTTAAATGAAGCTTAAACTAAAGCCTTCCAGCCCATTAGATGCACTTTCCATCCGTTAAAACACAACCCCAAACAACTACAGAGGCAAATTCACAGCAGATGTGCATCGTCCATTCCTCATGTTCTCTCACTAGGGAAGAAAAAGAAAATGAAAGGTCATATCGCCGCGCTATATCTTCTAATGGTTTCATGTTCACCTTGAGTAAGAAGGGTGACAGTATCGATCCTTCTGGTACTCCAAGCTGGAGATACAGTTGTTTCAAGCTTTCATCTGGAAATCTCTCAGAAGCAAAACAAAAACAAAAAGAGGGGGGAGAAGGGGACACAGGGAGAGAGAGAAGCCCCATCCACTCCTGCCATGGACCACAAATGACATTAACACTTTGTGCGCACACAACCCAAAGGAACCAGGCAGACGCAAGTATACTTTTATGGGCATTGACCACAACTTTATTAAAACAGTAAAACAACAATAAACAGACAGCCAGACGAGGGCATAGACCTGTGCTATAACAGCAGGACCACGCCTAGATCAGAAGTGAGGGCCGGGCTACCCCCGCAGCGCCCCCACCCAGGTTGACCATCCTTCCTCGCGAGGTCACCCTCCCCACAGAAAGGAGGGGCAGCAATGCCCCCCCAACCCAGCCGTCCATAGCCTGAAGTTAGGGTTCCCTGATGCCCCCCCAGGCCTTACCACCCCCCCAAATCAGGCAAATGGCTCCTTACTCTTAAGGAGCTCTGCCCCTAGTGTGGTCCCTGAGCTGTTATCTGCCACAAAAAGGAGGTGCAGAGTTACTCTAGGCCCCCTTACCCCATATAGGTATGGCCTAGGTGCTGCTTCAGACCCTCTGCCACATAGCTAGCCAGATCTGGTTACCCTCCATTGACAGGTGGACCCCTTCTTCCAGAAAGAGGTCTGGGGCTCGGGAAGAGATCCGCCCGTGATGAATCGTAAACCCACCAACGCCGATCACCGCCCTCCATACTGCCCTATTGACCTTCCTCTTTGCTCTCTCAATCTTTCCTGGGTGTGATGCATAATACCAAATTCTGCGCTCGAGCATGTCAGACCACCCGATAGATGTGCTTGGCCAAGTGGTGTGAAGCAGGGACAAGATGGCACGAATGTGACCTGTGAGCTGGAAAGCGGGCTCGAAGCCAAGGTCATTCTCTACAAGGTGAATGATCAGAACGTCCGGATAGGAAGGGTTACCAGGTGCCCTCCTTATCAGGACACTCAGCAATCTGTCCCCACGCATGCCACCAATCCCGATTCAGGTCAAACGTGCCCTTGGGTACAGCCCGAGATGTTGGCCAAGGCCAGAAGAGGCCACCTGCGTGCCTGCCCGCCGAACAATACTGTGTCCACATATACAGACCTCGATCTGTCTCCCATAACCTGCCAAGGATGTGTACAGTTAGTGAATAAGTGAAATAGAAGGGGTGCTGCATGAGGGGACCAGTCCATTGGACCTCCACTTCCCCAATTCCTGAATCTGGGAGCTTGAGATCCCCACGACTGAAGCAGTGGAGGCAGCCCCTATGCGGAAGGAATGCGAGCCGAATGCCATGGGCTCAAGACCCAATCTGCTTAGGCGTCTTTGGAAGATGGCCATAAACTGAAACTTAGTCAGGAAGACCCCATCCACATGCATAAACAAAGGGCCAGGTCTTCCTGGCCTCAAGGGCAAAAATGCTCCAAAGACTGCCACTGGACAGATAGATGTGACTGGTCTTGGTGCTAGCGACAAAGGTTGCCCCCTCCCAAGTTGATCTGTTTTGGACTGGCGAACTAAGATTCTAACCACCCTCCGATTCAATCTAACATTCCCTACATCTAAAGCGTGACCCTAAGAGTCAAGCTGAGAGGAGGCTACCAGCTCGCTTATGTGCAGGGCCGCAAAAAAGGCTGTGACAAAGGCCAGCCTGAACAACACAACCTCGTAGCTGCCGGAACACGCTGCCGGCAGTATCGCTGAGATCTGCACTACGAGGTTTATGGAAACTGGCAGACACTTGCCAGGCCTATGACTGCCCCCCCCCCTTGCCCAACCTTCCAGGGCCCTCCTTAACCGGAAACCCATGCACGGATCAGCGAACCCATTAGCTTTACTAAAAAATGTTGTAGCGGCCAGCCTGTTCCTAATAGTCCTTGCTGCCAACCCCTATGATGCAGTTCTGCTGCAAAAAGCTTAACGAAATCGAAAGGGATGGGCCATTGCCACTTAATGCCATGCTCAGCTAGATATTCCCTGAAGCTTTCAAAGCTCTTCTGGTAGGCACGCCAGGTTCCCACAGTGACCGATGGCCACATGCCATCGTCTTAGCGCCTGTCCCCAGAGCCCACAAGGCCTCGGACATCGCCTCTGGTTCTGGGTGGGCCTCAGGAACCAAAGAACAGAATCTCTCAGTCTGAAAGTGAGAGAGAGCTTCCGCAATTTCATTCTGCATGCCAGGCACGTAACGTGCCGTGAAGCACATGTTCAGCTCCATGCACCGAAACACCAGTCACCTGACAAGGGATATGATCCTGGAAGATCTAGCTGATTGGGAATTAATGACAGACACCACTGCCTGGTTATCAGTCCAGACCTGGATGTGGGCATCCCTAAATTCATTCCCTCAAAGCGAAACGGCTACTAAAATGGGGAAGAACTTCAGGAAAGTGATATCTCTTAGACTACCCAACTCTCCCCAAATGGTAGGTCAACGTTGGGCACACCAGCGACCCCTGAAGAATACCCCGAAACCGATCCCACCAGCGGCATCTGATATTACCTGCAGGTAAGCCTCAAGGAGATGCATGTCCCTCCAAAGTGACACTTCGTTATACTTTTCCAGGAAAACCTGTGAACCTTTCAAATCCTCCTGCATCCTCTTGTTGATCCTGATATGATGATGCGGTGAATGAGCACCGGCCGTGGCTCTGGCCAGCCGAGCACTTGAAAGCCCTACCCAGCGCAACAACCGTGCATGCAAAATTAAGGTGGCCTAGAAGCTTCTGAAGATCCCCAAGGGTGGCTTTTTCCTTGATCGTGAATTCCCCCAACATCTGATGAAGTCTCGTCAGCTTGTCCTATGGGAGGCTAGAGGTGCAGGAAATAGTGTCAATTTCAATGCCCAGGAATGTCAGTTTTGTAGTTGGGCCCTCAGTTTTTTCCACTGCCAGTGGCACCCCAAGCTCCTGGGCAAGGTGAGCGAAGCTTGCCATCAAATGTACGCACTCGCCTGTTCCCCCCCTCCCCATGAACAAAAAATCATCCAGAAATTTCTCCAAGAGGTAAGCTGCATCCTTCCTGTTAGGGTAGCACCTCAGGAAGGAGGCCAGAGGGGGAAGCTTAATGGGGCATTTGGCCAGGTGAGGGTCTCGTAACCCCACCTCCTTGCCTGGGGGGACCCTGCTTATCCTGCCTGAAGGGACCCTGAGGTCCTCTAAACCTACTGGTGTTGAACCTCCCCATGGGACAGGAAAAGGAAGCATGTCCACCCCCACAGTGAGAAATCTACAGTGCAACTGTGAGCAGTCACCCCTGTTAAATGCAAAGCAGACGGGCTTCCCCTGGGTCTGTTTTTGAGGCCGTGGCAGAAGAATCCCGCTAGCTGTGCGAACCCCCACCACTGGCCTATGTGGGACCATAATCTAGGAGTGTGAATTGTACTCCACTAGATCCCAGCGTGCATGAGGATTGGATGCTGCCATGCGCCGAAACCGCTCATCATACTCCAGCCATGCCGTCCCACCAAAATCCAGATAGACGTTTTGGATCATGGCCGCATACTGGGACAGCTGCCAAGCCCGTGCTGGGAACCTGTACGACACTACCCCATATATATATATATGTGTGTGTGTGTGTGTGTGTCAAGCTCCTAACCAATTATTATCCCAGGACTTGGGAACATGGGGTCTTCTCTGTTTCTGCTTATTCCCTTTTCCCCCACTTAAGTCATCCTCACTAGATACTTCCCCATGTATTAACATAAAAATGTCAATAAACTCACCCCTCCAAATCCTTTCCCTCGTTGCCTGCGCTAAATGCGCCCTTGGTAGAGAAAATGGGGCAGTGAATCTGAGTGCAAATGGGTTAATACCCTGGGTGCCCCCAGCCATCGGAACTTAAGCCTGTACTGCTCCCACATCCCACACCGGCAGAGCTGCATCAGGGCCAATAGACAACGTTGCCATCATCTCCCAATACGAAAGGGGACCCTTATCCCCATCCTCAGCCTTTCCGAGGCTGGGGGCGCAACAGTCTGTACGACTATCATGTCCCCAACTCCATTACCTTGTCCTACAGCAGCTGATCCGTCATAACCAACTCCCGGTCCGAGCAGCGTTGCTGGAAGCTCCACTGCACTACTCGCCGTTGCCTCCAGCTGTAGTAACCCTGTCTCACTGGTTGCTGATGTTCCTTGTGTCACCAGTGCAGGGCCACCGGTGTCCACAGTAGAGTGTGTAACCGGCCCCACCCCCATCATTCTAGAGTGCCTGGGGTCCGGGAGCTGAAAACTGTCAGCGGCCCCCCACTCTGCCTGCATGGCCTGCACACTGTGCAGGGCAATGGCCAACATGGATGAGAAGTCATTCATGGTAAAGCAGGCCTCGTCATCCGCCCCCCCCCCCCCGGCGGCACTGCGGCAGATGGGCTTGGGGAAGCATCCACCATTGGCACCCTAACCCCGATCCCAGGCGGAGAAATGTCTCCCTGCAGTCGCCGACAAGCCCCAAGTTGTTGGGCTTTTTTTTGAGCTTGCGGCGCTCGCAGGGCCCGTAGTGGGGAGAGCGGCGGGGAGGTGGGGGAGAAACAAGCTGCCTCCCAGAGAACCATCCCTTACCTGTAAAAAGGGGGCAGCATGTGCAGTCAGCAAGAAAACCATCTGGAGCCCTGTACAGATCCACGTGGCGAGAGGGACAGCCAGGCAGCGTCCCTGGCCCGCCCCCTTTACAGGTAAGGGTGCCCGTTGGCTGGGATTACACCTGGGCAGGGAGGATGCCACCCTCCCCCCCAAACACCTGGGTTCCAGGGCCGACCCGCACAAGTGACGCCCCCCCTCCGCTTAATTGCATCATGTAGGGGGGCTTTAATCTCATGGTACCAAAACAACCAGTAGATCTAACAATACAATATCAGCATGGACACCTGTTTGGGGGTTGTTGCTTTTTTTATTTGGATCCCTCACCAGACGAGAATCATACGATTGGGAGGGACCTCAAGGAACACCTAGTCCTGCCCCCTTATCCAGGGCAGAATATTCTCTGCTTGCAACATCATAGACAGTTGCTTGTTCATTCCCTTGAACACGTCCAGGGAAGGAGATTCCACAATCTGTTCCATTGCCGAACTGCTCTTACAGTTACTAAAGCTGAAATGGGTGCTTAATTTAGTATCCGTGGGTAATACCCACAATTTTGAGTACCACATCGAATACTCAATGGACTACCCAGGGTCAGACTGAGTACCAAAATACCTGAAAAATCAGTAACGTCCGGTACCAATTTTTCAATATTCCGATTACCAATTGGTATATCAGGATGGAAAACTAAAAAAATCCGTATGGAAACAATACAATACAAAACAAAATTGGGGTCAGAAGTCCAAAAATCAGGACTGGAAGCTGACTTTCCAGAACCAGAAGTTGACTTTCCAGGACAGGAAATTAAAAAAAAAACAGGTGTTGGAAATTGAAAAATTGGTATGGAAGTTGAAAAATCAGTACCAGAAGTCAACATTCCAGGGCATCATGTCCCTGAATCAGATCGCAGTCAAGTACCAATTGGTACCTGATGTTGTCAGGTCAGTTCGGGTACCAGAAATTCATCAGTTATATCCAGTTTAGCGGATACTCATTTCAACTCTAGTTAAGACATTCTCCCTCATAGCTAACCACAAGCTGCCTTACAGTAATTTAAGCCCATCCTTCTTGTTCTGTCTTCTGTGACAGTGAAGAACAAGTGTTTGTGGTCCTTTTTGTGGCATCTTTTTTAGATATTTGAAAAATGCTATTGTACCCACGCTTAGTCGTCTTTTTCTAGGCTAATCCTATTCAATTCCTACAGCCTTTCCTCATATGGCTTGCAGTCTAGCCTTTTTATCATTCAAGTTGCTCTCCCCTGAATTCTGTCCAGTTTATCAACATTTTTCTTAAAGTGCAATGCCCCAAACTGAACACAACATCCCAACTAAAGGTTCGCCAGTGCCAAGACTTGCACCAAGTACTCGCACCTTTGCCTCTCACATCTTCAGTACGATACATCTGTTCTGCAACCCAAAAAATGGCATTTGCCTTGTTTGCAAGTGTAACTTCCAGTCCATGCTCAGTCCATGCTCACCATAACTTTCTCTTAGGGGTGTGCGAATACCCGGGGGTTCGGGGTTCGGCCCCCCCAAAACTGTTTGGCTGTTCGTCTCGAACCTGTTGGGGGGGCTGAACCCATTCGAGCGGGGGACAGGAGGAACCCGGTTTCCCCTTCCTTGAGGCTGCGTGGGTGGAAGGGGTGCCGGAGCTCACCTCCCCCTGACCTACCTGGTGGTGCCGTGGCTCTGGCCCCAGATCCGGCAGCAGGACCGGCTCTGGTGGCGTGGTGGAGCGCTTCAGGCCTCTACTAGGCCTTCTGGGTCACCTGACCCATTCACATGACCCGGAAGTAGAGGCCTGAAGTGCTCTGCAGTGTCGCTGGAGCCGGCCCCGTCGCCACTGCCGCTGCGGGACCCATGGCCAGAGCGTCACCAGTTAGGGCGATCTCTTGGGTGTTTTTTTTAATATATATATAAAAAAATAATTAGTAGACTGCACAGGGTGGGGAGGAGGGGAGCTCCGGCGCCCCTTCCACCCACGCAGCCTGGAGGGAGGGGAAACCGGGTTCCCCCCTGCCCAAGCGGGTTCAGAACCCGAACTTTGTTTGGCCGGTTTGGGTGGGGGGCAGTTCAGGTTCGTGGATGACCCAAACACCCTGAGTTCATGCTGAACCCCGAACCCCGTTTGTACATCCCTACTTTCTCTGTAGTGCTACTGCTTAGTTAGTTGTCCTCTTCTTACACTCGTGCATCTGGTTTGGGTTTTTTGTTCCTATGCATAATACAGTACTTCCATTTGCGTTTGCTAAATCTCATGTTGTTTCTTCTAGCCTAATTTTCCTAGACCATTTTGTATTCTAATCCTGCACTTCAAAGTGTTTGCAGCCCCCTTGTCAGGCCCTAGGTCTCAAACCCCTGACCCCAGGGGTTTGGAGTACTGCCCCAACCTCTGGCACCACCACTCAGGCCTGATTTTAGCCGGCTTCCCTCCTTCCGTGTCTCCTCCTGTATTCTCCCAATACTTGCCATGCCATACCCATTCCCAGCTGTGTCCCATTGCTCCACTCCTGCCCCCAACTTTCTGAGTGATTACCAGTCAAAATAGTTAAAGGCCTGCTGGTAGCCACAGGAAGTTGGATGGAACAACTGCTCTGTCCCCCATTCTGTGCTGCTGCTGCTGCTGCAGGTGTTCTAGTTCTGTACCCAACTCCTTGTGCTCTCCCCTTCTCTTGTTCTAGTTGTGTTCCCTATTCTTGATGTTCCCTTCCTAACTTTCAGGCCCTGTGTTCCTCCCAGTTTCCAGGCTCCCCTGATCCCCAGCAGGGCTGGACTTAGGAATTTTACACTCCTAGGCCCTTCTCAGGCTGCTGCCCTGCAAGCCAAACCCCGCCCCTACGCTGCAAAACAGATGAGCAGGTGTACAAAATATCCCCCCAGCTCAAGCCTCCCCTTCCCCTCCCTTGGCACATGCACCACAGGTGCTCCTCCCCTCCCCAGCCAAGCTCCGGCCTCAGCTCAAGCATCTCACTCCCCTTCCCAAGTGCACGCAGTCCAGGTCCCCCTTCCCTCCCCAGCCAAGCTCCCCCCCAGCATACCTCAGTTCCCCCTCCCCTCTGAGCCAAGCCCTCCCCTCTCCAACCAGCCCCTCCCCATCCGTGACCCAAGTCGTCACCCCCTCCCCAGGCGGCAGGCCCCAGACTCAAGCTTACCAGGCCATTCCTGCCCTTCAGCAGCCACACACGGATGGTAAGTACACACCGTACATCCTCCTTCGCAACCTGCTGCACCTGACGCTACTGGCATCGCTAGAGGCTCCACACGGGCCGCCGCCGTGGTCACAACCCCACCACCAGTTCCCCTTGTTGGCCTCGGGCCCCTTCCATTTTCTCAAGGTGCTTACAAATTAGTTGTTTTCTAATTTGTTCCAATATTTTCCCAGGTTCTGAAGTTTCTATAATTCCCTGGGTCTTCCTTTCCGCCTCTTTTAAAAATAGATACTATGTTTGTTCTACTCTAGTCCTCTGAGACCTCACCTGTTCTCCATGATGCTTCAAAGATAATTGCTAGCAGCTCTGAGATTTCTTCAGCTGATTTCTTCAGTATCCTGGGATGCAATTTGTCAGGTTACATCAACTTAAATTCCTTGAATTTAGACAGATATTATTTGATATGTTCTTTAGTTATCCTGACCTGCATTCCCTCTCCCCCTTCTTGTTCATGACCGTTTTCTTATTCATCTGGCCACAACTTAC
Source organism: Sphenodon punctatus (assembly GCA_003113815.1). Lineage (NCBI taxonomy): Eukaryota > Metazoa > Chordata > Lepidosauria > Sphenodontia > Sphenodontidae > Sphenodon > Sphenodon punctatus. Next base: position 338,905 of record QEPC01008772.1, on the reverse strand, counting down.
CTTTTTTGTAAAGTCTGAAGCAAAGTAGCTATTAAGCAATTCGATCTTCTTTGCATCATCTGCTAACACATTAGGGATGGGCGAACGCGGTTCGGAGTTCGGCCTGAACTCAGCCTGTTTGGATGACCGAACCCAAACCCAAATCCCAACACGAACTGACTGAACCGAACTCAATTCCGAATGTCGAAGTGACAGAACATTCGGTCAGTTTGGATCGTGTTCGGGTGAGTTCGGGTGGCAAAAACGTGTCACTGGAAGGAAAAACGTGACAGGGAGGGGGAGTCAACTGAGGAGCAGACTTCCAGGCACCAGGGGTGGAGAACCTTGCAGTAGCAGCCAGCCTGCCCAATCACCATCCCTTTTTGCCTCAGACCACTGGCTTCGCAGTCTGCGATTGGCCACGGGCTAGGCTGCATGGAGCCAATGGGACTTGCGGTGAGGCGGGCGCAGCAAGAAACAAAACTGATTGCCTGCCCCCTTCCCAACACCTTCTGAGCTAGTCACTGTTCCTGAACAGGAGGCATTTCAGAAGACTCCCTCTCTCCCAGCAGTTTTTGTTCCTTCCTATTCCTAATCCATTGCCATCCTCCTCCTATTTCACCCATCCAACCCATTTACCTCCATATTATCATTTATTTAGATTATATTAGATAGATTTAGGTGTTATTTTTTGTTTTTACCCCTCCCTGTGTTCCCTGTGTTCAATCTTCCTTCCTCCCTCCCCCCTCCATTGAATCCTTTCCCTCTCCCTCTTATTCCATCCCTGATTCCCTTCCCCTGTTTTAAGTTTTGGATTTATTTAGAGTAGGATTATTATTAGATTGATTTTCATTTCAGTTTTGTACCCCTCCCTGTGTTCTTTGTGTTTCCCCCTGTGTAATATTGTATATATAGATAGATAGTTATTAGATAGATAGTTACTAGATAGATATACATAGTAGTTAGCTTAGTTATAGAGATAGATAGAGATACAGTGTGTTTGTAGGACAAGGCCTTTGTAGTTAATTATTAGGATATTCCATTTAGTTCAATAGGTTTTAGAATAGTTAATAGCAGTTAGATTTAGTGTAGATATATATATATATATAAATAAAAAGAAACAGCCACTCCAGCCCCAGGACCCACCGTCAGGGTTCTGGGGCCTACATTACTGGCAGGGAGGGCTGTGGCCAATATCTGGAAGCTGCCTGCCACTGCCTGCCCAAGGCCAGGACCCACCCTCAGGGATTTTGTGCCCTGTCATTCCACTCATGGTGCGCTGTCATTCCACCTTTTCTTTACGAGTTAGCAACCTGCTGTTCATGGCGAAAGCAAGAGAGAGAGAGATAAATAAGAGACAGGGAGAAAGTCTCCCCAGTACTAGAAGGAGAGAAAGACACGACCTCAACCATGCTATGTCACCTGCACTATATGTCCAGAGAGAGAGAGAGAGAGAGAGAGAGAGCGGTTCCCCAGTAGAAAGATGGAGAGATGGGGGTGGAGGGGGAGAGTTGTATCCAGCTCAAGCTGCCTGCCCGTGACTGCTGCCAAGGAGCCTGTCTCTCTTTCTCTCTGGCACACCCACCCAGACACAAACCCTGCCCCTCCTGGGGGGCTGTCTGCAAATTGAGAGGCCCTGCTTCTGCCTGGCATATCTTGGGGTTCCTTAACTACACTACATGTGGTGCCAGCCAGGTGCTGCTGGTAGAGATAGACAACCTGTATGAGATTCTGCCACCTGCAGCCAGAACTTCAGCACAGAGGGATAAAAGATTGGGCAGGGCAAACAAAGCTCGTAACAAGAAGAAATATAACTTTAATAAAAGCATGGTCAAAAACAACAACAACAAACAGCTTTATAAAAGGAGAACAGAACATTTATATATATAAAAAACAAAGGAAACTCAACAAAGATCTATGTGGGCCTGTCCCCCAGAACATGGGGGAAAGGCAGAACAGGTTCATCCACCATAGGGGCAGCCACATCCTCTTGCATTTTGTAGCCCCTTGCAGTGGCAAAATCTATGGCCCCTGCCACGGCCTCCTGCCACTTCACCACTGATTTGCGATGGAGCTCGACACTGTCGATTTTTGTCTGGAGGTAACGGGAATATGGCTTTACCTGGCATTCCCGTACCTCCAGCTGCTTGTATAGGGCTGCCAGCTGGCCCTCCATCGCCTTTACAGTCTCCATAAAGGCCCTCTTGGGCCTCTCAAATTGGGCCATAAAGACCCTTAGTTCAGGGGACTCCTCCTTGGAGATGGAGGAGGGGGAAGGGGAAGGCCTTTGACGGCGTCTCTTCTGGCACCTCTGATGTTCCATGGGTGCCACGCCAGAGTCCTGCAGCCGCCTCACTTTTATCCCATGTTTTTTTCCCAACATGGGCGATGAGCCCTGATGTGGTCCCCTCTCTGACCCTTGTAAATCTTTTGGAGCATGTCTAAAGAACATAAAAAGATAGGAACATAAGAAGTGCCATACTTTGTCAGACCAATGGTCTGTCAAGCCCTGCCTGCATTCTGTCTCCACAAGTGGGTGGGTGGCCAATCTCTCTGCAGGGGACTTCTGTACCTAACAGGTCATAGGACCATCCATTCCCTGTTGTTACAGCCCCATGCCTACCTTGCAGATGGCGTATCGCTGCCCTTCCTTCTCATAATAATGCCAGACATCAGACCGTACGCCGTTGCCTGCTGTCTGGGGGTGGCACTGGCGACCTCCACCTCCGTGTCCTGCGCGGGATGGTGCTGGCACGGGCACCAGCACTGGAATTGGAGTCCTCCGAGTCCTCACCCTCTCTGAAACAGGAACACATAAACAGTACATAAGTAATATCATGCATTTATGGATGATACCTCACCCTCTAGTCCTCCCTTGGGGTGCTAGGGATGGCAATGGGAGGCGGTGACCCTGGCTGACTGGCATGTGCAAATCCTGCCCTTCTGGTGGATGCTCATGTCTAGGGATGGCAAATGGAGGAAGGGAGACCCTTGCTATGGATGGATGGCAGCCTGGCACGTGTTTCGGTGGGTGCTTCCTTCAGCTCATGCCTGACTGCTGGAAGAGCCAAGCCCCACACACACTCTCTCTCTCTCTCTCTCTCTCTGTGGCAGACATCCTCTGCCAGTCACCCGCTGATGCCCACTGTTTGTGCCTGACTGCCAGTGTCCACCACCACCCCACCCACCCACCCGCATGCCAGTGTGCTCGCTCTAAAGGATAGTATTCTTCTTGTCCTCAAAGTTCTAAGGAACAATAAACAAAAATAAACTTTACAAACCTGGGAGCAGCAGTGGCACCCTGCTCTGGCTCTTCTGGTGCCGAGGAGCCAACCTCCTCCACCTCTGGATTTGCGGTGTCTCTCACCGCCGGCTCCAACCTCTGCCAACTTCTGGCCCTGGTCCGGGCAGAAGTGGCGGGGCCACCTTCATCAGCACCCTCTCTGAAAGCAGAACACAAAACAACACCACATAATATCATGCATTTATGATGATGCCTCTAGTTCTCCCTCCTTGGGGTCCCTGGCTGACACATGCAAACCCTGCCCTTGTGGGGGGCACTCGTGGGTAGGGAGGGCGGCTGCTGGAGGGAGAGAGACCACTGCTAGGAGGAGGGATGCACGCACTGGCACTTGCAAATCCTCCCCTTTTTTGGACTAATAGTAGAGCCTGGCTGCTGGCACAGCACGTGCAAAGAAATGCTGCTCTTCCAGGGGACCCTTGGTAAGGATGGCTGGCAGGATGGCAGCCTGGCATGTGTTTGGGTGGGTGCTTCCCTTGGCTCATGCCTGACTGCTGGAAGAGCCCACACACACACACCCTGTCTCTCTCTGTGGCAGACATCCGCTGCCAGAAGTCACCCGCTGATGCCCACTGTTTGTGCCTGACTGCCAGTGCCCACCACCAGCCCACCCACCCTCATGCCAGTGAGCTTGCTCTAAGGGATAGTATTCTATAGAACAATATAGTTTCAGATCCTGAGAGTTGTTAATGTGCAGAGCCAGCTCGAGGAACCTTTTCTGCAAGGCTGCAACCTGCTATATTGTTCTATAGAACAATAAACAAATAAACTTTACAAACCTTGCAGCAGCAGCAGCAGCAGCAGCTGATGAGCCCAAGCAGGTGACCTCCAGCACCACCTCTGATGGTCCAGCACCGGTGGCATGCTCTTCCTTCTCCACCACCTTCTTTGGCCGCCAGCCCCTTTTTAAAATAATCTCCCTCGCCATTTTTTTTTCTTTCAAAAACACACCCACCACACAGTCACAAGCAAGCACCCAACCATCAAACACACACCAGCCAGCCACAGCGCACACACACACACTCACACACAAGGTCGCATGCATTCGAACTTCCTGTTTCCGACTTCCGACGCGATCACGCAACCACGTGGTTTCGGCCGAAACCGAACGGCCGAACCCAAACACGGCAGCCGAACCAAACGACCGAACCTGAACGCGGTGATTGGCCCAAATGACCAAACCGAACTGACAAGCCGAACCGAATGGGCGAACCCGAACTGCAATGTGTTCGCCCAGCCCGATAACACATCACACCTTCCCCACTGAGCAGCAGAATTTCAACTTCCTTAGTCTTTCTCTTGCTTTTAACATACTGCTGAATCCTCTTCTTATTGTTTCTGGTATCCCTTCCTAGTTGAAATGATTGTGTGCCTTAGCCTTCCTGATTTTGTTCCAACATGCTTGTGTAATACTTGATACCTTTAGTGACACATCCTTCCTTCCACTTCCTATATGTAATTGTACCTCTTTTGGTTTTCATGTCATTCAAAAGATCTTTGACTTCTTTCAGTTCTTCTCATCTTTTCCGTGCTTGGCTATGGCTTGCAATTATGCCTCCAATCTCTTTCTCTTTTTTTTTAACCAACTGTTAGCCCTCTTTGATTTATTTTTCCCTTAGTTTTTCTTTCCATGGGACTTTGCTTACTAGTGCTCTCAGTTTCTTGGAGACGGTTTTTCTAAATAGGAGGAGAAGAAGGAGTAGCGTGTCGCATCATGGAATCAGGCCCTGGACAGACAACACATCCCATGCAATGTCCAGAGAGCAATTGGATGCTTTCAGTGGGATAGTTGTGGAACTCTCATCCCACCAGATGGCAGTTGCCAACTGCCTTTGTTGGGATGGTTGGACATCCCTAGGTGTCCAAAGGATTCCTTCCTGATGAAGGGGATCTAGTCTGAGTCAGGAGACAGCTTATGGAAAGTGTGCAGCTTGAGGTGAAAACAGACAAGCTGTTAGCCCACTGGAGCCTGTGTTCGGTCTGTGCAGTCGCCACACACACATTTCTCCCGCTAATGCGCATGTGCAAAATGGCTGTCCTTTCCAAAATGGCAGCAACACTGTGCATGTGCAGAACAGCTGCGGTGGCTATTTTGTGCATGTTCATTACCAGGAGGAATCGGGTGTGTGGTAAGCGGTACACAGTAAAACAGTATGCAGTGCACAGTAAATCATGGTAAATGGTACATGGTGAATTTGAATGAGATTCTCGTCGAGACTTTGAACCATTACTGAGATTGTCCTGAGGTCTCAGTAACTAGACTCAATTCTTGCAAGATTTTTGCAAGAAACAAATTGATTATTGTTTCAGCCCTAGTTTTATTCTGAAAAAAACAGCCTATGAAAGAGGAGTGGCTTATCTCTGTGGAGGAATGCTGATAAGGTGGGTGTATCAAGAGAGGGCAGACTTCCTGCCACAGTTTGGGGCATAAGAGAGAGCCCCCCACCTAATCTTAGTCCCACTCCTCCCCTTCTCTAGGGCGATGCTGCCTCTGGGCAGATCCAGGTGGGAGGCCAAAACTGAAAAGCGACCCATCTGCTCACAGTTGGCATTTAATTTTCTTGGGAGATTGATGAGTATTTGGGGGAGGGGCAGAGGGCGTTTGGACAGCGGTTACAGTATTGCTACTATACTCTCCAGGGGACAGATGGAGAGATTTAGGCTGCTGTTCTATTGACATAGTGTCTCTGGATGCCAGGTTTAAGTCCTCCAGTGTCTAAACTGGAAGGGTGGAATGGTTTCCTATGGAACAGTCTCTCCAAGGGCAATTAGAGATGAGTGGGTCCTGGGCTTGGGACCAAGGGTGCTCTTTCCCCCCACCCCCACATGTCAATCCAGCTCCCCACAGACGATCAGATGGGTTCTGTTCTGTATGGGACTACCATAGTGGGGACGTAGGACAGATAGACTTACCTCCCTTGATCCGACAGACTCGCAAGTTTGTTGTCATCAGAGTATGCTCTGAAACTTTCCCCCGTAATTTTCTAAGAATTTATTTATTTATTTTATTTATTTATTTGGTAGATTTTTATACCGCCCCATCCTGCACAGCAGCTCGGGGCGGTTTACAAAATAAAATCCATTTAAAACATTTAAAATACAATTATAAAACATATCGATAAAACAGGGTGGTATAAAAATAAATATACAGGTGGGGGATTAAAAATCACCCCCCCC
>QEPC01008772.1:312365-331162 GCA_003113815.1 Sphenodon punctatus | reverse complement strand
CGAAGGGACGCATTCACCACCCTCGCCAGCACCGTCCCCAATGTCTCCCCGGAAGCTTTTACCAACCAGGACGGGCATGGATCTAGTTGACAACACGTGGCCCTCACAGACCCCAGGATCTCCACCACATCGGCTGACGTCACTTCCTGAAACTCGCCCCATAAAGATGGAACAGACGGACCCTCCGTCCCCCCGCTCTCTTCCCCTACTGGTGTTAACCCAGCGTCGAAATGGGCATGGATCTAGTTGACAACACGTGGCCCTCACAGACCCCAGGATCTCCACCACATCGGCTGACGTCACTTCCTGAAACTCGCCCCATAAAGAAGGCTGGGTTCAATGGATTGTGAAAGGCTGGCTTTGGGGTGCTGGCGGGGGTTGTTCTAATATTGATCCAATATTGATTTTGTTTATTTATGTTTGATATTTGATACCCCACACCCATCCTGCCTCAGGCAGGACCAATAGCACAAAATCTGGTGTGAACTATCTAGCCTAGTCAGGACCCATCCATAACCAGTGGGCAGGAAAGTGTGTTCCTTGTCCAAGGTGCCTGTGGCATCGGGGTGGTGGTGGGGTGCACTAATGACTTTGTGCACTAATGAGAAGCTCCAAGGATTCCACAGTCCTTCCCCCACTGCCCACAGAAAGACAGACACCATGCCTGGTGCTCCCACTTCCCACCAGTTAACTTGGGGGTGAGGTAGCAAATAAATTGTGTCCAGGGCAGCAAAATGCCTAAGGCTAACACTGAATCCTAACAGCTCCATTGAGCCAGTGCCCATTGATCTCTGCTAGGAGATGCAGGCTTTTAATTCACTGGAATTATCAATGGAGCGCAAGCAAGCTGGAGATGCACAGCGATTAAAATAAAAAGCAAGGGCTTAATTAATGCTAAGTCCTGATCCGGCTCGGAGCCCCCCTGGAAGCTACTGAAATAATAATACATAACGGAATAACAATAAATTAGCAGGACTGTCATTCAGTTCTGGGCTTCTCTTCATTCTCAGCCCCTCCATATTGGGTGAGTTCTCTCCCATTCCCATCTGACAGGTAGCTCTGGTGGGACAGGGAGATGGTTAGCTCTCCTCTTACCGGGCCACCTGTCAGCTGCCCAGGCACACTAGGTAGGACTTTATGGTGCTGGCGGACCTGGACGTGGGCAAGGCTGCAGGTGAACCTAACAGATGGGCTGCGAACATGTGAACCCCCATTAGCCCGCATGGTGGGCCCACAATCGCCTCAAAACCACCATTAGTGTTTGGTAGGTGGTAGCCGCATGACTAGTGCAGGCTAACATCTGGCGGCCACCTAATAAATGAGCTGGAGAACATGTGGCAGATGCGGGCTAACGTGGGCTAAGGCTTCATTTGTTTTCACTCTTGGATACATTCTTACTGAATTCTCTGCACCTGGCTAGCAAATAAAAGTGTCTGATGGATGTTCCAGTCAGAAGGGTCAAAATAAGCACAAATCATCTCCAAACCAGTCAGTGACAGAGTGGCCATTCGCCTGATGCTTTCACCTGATTGGAATCCTGTTAACCTCTGAGTCCAACATGAAATGTGTGCAATACTGAAGAAAAGGCAGAGATTCAGGATCACTGACAGATGTGTTTTCTTACCACGCCGACGCAAAGTCAGTGCCTTCACATTCTCGTTTGCTTTGAATCTGTAGAAAACTGAAACAAGATGGAGAATGAATCTAATCCTAATAGCTCATTTGGTTCAACAGATTTGGTGTGAAGGTAGTGATTTATGTTTAGCGGAGCAACCTCCCCTAACTCTTTCAGGAAACTGGAACCCAAATGAGTAGTCGCTGATGGCTCTAGAGTGTAATACAAAAGAAGGAAGGCAGGAAGTTATTTTAAATAGTATCATTCCCAGAGGGACAACGCTCCTTAAAAACTGGGTATGTTTAGCGTAAAGATAAGAAAATTAAGGGGAGATAGTATATGTCTTTAAATATCTACAGGGCTGCTGCAAAGAAGATGACAAAGACCTGTTCTTCATTGCCAATATGAGAATAATGGGCTCAAATTTACAAAAAAAGCAGATTTCAGTTAAATATCTGGAAAAACATCTTTACAGTAAGAGCGGTTTGGTGATGGCACAAGATGCCTAGAAAGGTTTTTGACTCTCTGTCACTGGAGGTTTTTAGACAGAGGCTGGACAGCTATATGTTGGGGGTGTGGTTAGAGTCATAGAGGTCCTATACCAAAGCAGTGGGTTGAACTAGATGACTCTACCAGTCCCTTTCAACTCTGATTCGATGAGTCTCAGATCCAGAATCTCTTCTGGATGTTCGGCAAACAACTAGAGGTGTTGTTTGAACAAACGAAGTGGAATGAACTGTTTAGAAACTCTCGAGCCACACAATTAGAGGTTTTTCGGTCAGAAGCAGAGATAATATTTTTTCCTGTGTGGTCTCTGTGCAAAGAAATGACGCACGATAACACATTCCTGTTATGTTGCAGTATGGTTTTGAGGTTCATTTTTCAAGGTTGGCACGGTGGCTTCTCTTCCCATACTGAAAAATTCTGACTCAGCAGCATAACCTGAATTATGTGAGTCATTCGGACACTATTCAACAAACCACTTAAGCACATGCTTAAATCCCATTGCAGTATAACTGGGATTTAAGCAATCTACTTAAGCATTTTTATAAATGGAGGGCCTTGAAGTTCATTTAGCATCTGTTGATCTTTACCATTTCTTTTTGTGGAAGGGAAGCATCGGGGTTTTTTGTTGTTGTTGATGATGGTTTTATTTTTTAAATTTACTAATCATGTTTTTTTTTTACTAATCCTTTCTAGAGTAACAGACTTTAGGTGTTTTCAGACATGATGCTAACCCCAGGTTAACCACACTTTAACTACACTTGAACATTTCTTATGCATGTTTCAGAGCTGTATTGGTGCCCTATGCATGCATAAGAAATGTTAAAGTGTGCTTTAAACTGGGGTTAGCGTCATGTCTGAAAACACCTTTTATTTCTTGATAAAGGATTCTTTCTGTCTAACTCCCAGTTGTTGATCCCTCTCCTAATGTTGGTTCTAGTGTTAATTAAGCTCAGAGATTTCTCTTTTGAATAATTGTCAGTGAGTCTTTGAGTTAAAAATGATGATTCTATAACTTTGTCTGTCACATCCCACAGGACAGTAATTTCCTTCTATAAACCTCAACTCCAATCACTACGTTAAAAGTGCATACGCACAGCAAAATACATCCACTCACAGAAAGTGCTAGTACATACAACAAACAGTTTAGAGAGTAGTATCCTGTCTGCATTTTTACCACTCAGTTACATAATTCCTCTTAAATAGAGTTGATTGCATAGATCTCCTGAAAGGAGCATTTTAAATTAAGATAAAGTGCTGCAGTCCTTTATTTGGGGAATCAAAGGCAGGAAACATGACTTTGAAACATTTCTTCTTAATGTAAAATTATATTTTAGAGAATGCCGTTAACCCCTTTCTAGATTGGCCGAGACCCTTGGTAAAAACAGATGTGACAGTGACCTGCGCTGTCTCGTTGTGACCCACATGGGCCCAGGACCCACCCACTCATCTGTTCACCCACGCCGCCAAATGCTGGGCCAGGACTGCCCCAGGACGGGTAGGCAGCTGGCCTGGGATGCATCCTGCGGAAAATCTCTGAGGCACATCCAATGCCAGTGACCGCCAGTGGGGGCCCATGCATCTGTTTGGCCCTTCTTGTTCCACCACGGAATGCGGGATGTCATGACTGCCCGTTATGGTGGGGGTGGGGCACTTGGAGCAGGGTGGGGGAGGGGCTGACTGCCTGCNGCCAGTGGGGGCCCATGCATCTGTTTGGCCCTTCTTGTTCCACCACGGAATGCGGGATGTCATGACTGCCCGTTATGGTGGGGGTGGGGCACTTGGAGCAGGGTGGGGTGGGGGCGTGACGGTGTTACAGCCACTGTCCTACTTTGGTTGTGGGAGTGGTAGGGCGGCTCTCCGGCCACCAGGGGTTGCAGGCACATCTGTTTCATGGCGCTGGCCGATCTGGGGAGTGAGGGCCGCCATTTTCCACCCAAGGGCAGACTTGGCAGCCACCTCCCTACCTGTGTGTTTGTTTTTACCCCTTGTTATTTCATTTTTATTTTGAAATTTTCCTTTTTCTTTGATAGATTACAACAAATACCAAGAATGATCAGATTATCCATTTCTATTTGGGGGAGAGGGGGGTTGGTTGCAATGTAATTTTCCTGTTTCCTTCCTAAACAGAGATGCAATGCAAAAGCTAAAATATCTTTGAAATTTTTTTCTCATTTTTATCTACATCATCAGGACGGAAGACAGTCTTGCTATGCCTGTTAAGCACCCTCTTGTGGTTTTTAATGCAACTGTATATATACTTGTTTCCAGGTAAATAGCCATGCTCCCTGTTTTTATTATAAATCATTTTCATAGATCATTTCCCCCCCTATTTGAATTAAAGCAAGGTGCAAAATACTAAGTCGCTAAAGTGACTAATGTAATGTTGTCAGAGGAGAATTATACACAGTGACAAACCAAGCTACCTTCAGGGTACTCATCTGTCAAGGAATTCATTTTGCATTTCTCTCCATTATGTGAATAACATTAAAGCAACATGATTGTTCAGACTAAGTGGAATATAGAAGTGGCAGCCCCAGTGCTTATGAAATTTTAACACAACAAATTATTCGAATAATAAGATGTACATTTAGTGCATGTCTGTGCTGCTGGTTTTGTTTTATTATTTATTTATTTGTTTATTGGTTAAGAAAGTTACGTTGTTTATAGCAGATCTGATCTCATACACTGTGACCTTCTCTTCTTCCTATTACCGTCCTACACCTACATGATTGCAGCATTTGCTCTACACACACAATCGTAACATGTGTCACTGGAGGCTTTATTAATCTGTGACTCAGAAGAAAGCTGTGTTCCACTTATTAGCAGGATTGTTACAAATTTATTACCTATTTTGTTAATCACAAAACTCTCCTTTAGCACATACACATGATTAATAGCTTAGTCAAGGCAGTAAGCACAAATACAGTGATACTAAAGAAAGGCATTAAAGCAAAAACATTTCTCCCCCACCCCTCATTTTTTTAAAAAAAAAATTGGGGGGAGAGGCAGCGTTACGTGGAAGGATGAGCAAAGGATTAGCACTCAGGAATTCCTGAATTGTTTTCTTTGCTTCGCTGTTTCTTGCTGCCTTCTCCTGAACAAGTCTCTTTATCTTTCTTCTTCTTAATCCCCTCCCATTTCTTAATAATGAGGTGATAATGACAACATTTTATGGTACTTGTCTTCCTGTGAATTCCAAACTTCTTTTTAAAATGCTTGCGCTAAAACCTCCATGCGACAGATTTTCATATTTTCTGATTACTCAGAATTGTAATTAATGGAAACTGTGTGCATGTCACTTCTGAACTTTGTGGTTTAGGTCAGTATCCTATGCCACCCATAGATTGAATTTCCCAGACTTAGGGTGAAAATAAATGAGACAGTAGCCCACAATAACCCACAGTAGCCTGTGAATCACCTGTCGGTCAGTTCAGTGGTTGCCAGATGTTCATCCACTTCTGCCTCAGGGCAGATGCCTGGTTGCTACATGATGGGTCAGCTGGAGAAGGTTGGTGAAACATTGCGGGCTACTGTTGCCTCACCCAGGCTAATGTGGGGCCACGGGACCTCCCCCCTCTGGTCAGCCTATGCAGATCCACCACGAGGTGAGGTCTAAGGATTGGGCCCAGAGGAGCGCACTCACCCTAGCCAACAAACAGCTGATCCGGGGGAGGGGGCGAATGAGTATGTTCACTTCTGCTGCCAAACAGCTGATCAGGGGGCCCAGAGGAGTGTGCACTCACCCTGACCACCAAACAGCTGATCAGGGGGCCCAGAGGAGTGTGCACTCACTCTGACCACCAAACAGCTGATCAGGGGGCCCAGAGGAGTGCGCTTACTCTAGCTGCCAAACAGCTGATCAGGGGCGCCCAGAGGAGTGCACTTACCCCAGCCGCCAAACAGCTGATGGGGGAAGCTCCTCCACTCCTCCAGCTCCCACAATCAACTGCTCCGCAGCAGCTGCTCCCAGGGGAGTCTGGGATTTCTGCCCCATGTGGACAACTCCTCAGCTACCCATGACGTGGAGGAACTTGTGACTTCTTCCCATATACACTTGCTGATTGAAGTGCAGCAGGAACATGAGAAAGTAACTAGGTGCTTCTAGCCAGCACTTTGCTGGCATGGCACATTGACAGTTGTCTGTTAAATTCTGTCTCTGCCTTGAGCTGGATTATTAAGACAGAGAACAGGGGAAATCAATCTCATAACTCCATTTAACAATTACCAGAGCTAATTCTGTACTAACCACAGTTAAACTTTACCCCATAGGGTTTGAGACAAGTGGTTATTAAAAGTGACCTAAATGATAATTTAATTAAAAAAAATAAAATGTAGACTAAAGGTGTTTTGAGATCCTCAGGCCAACATCCTAATTATTCATTCTAATAAATTTGTGGTTCCACACAGAAGAGTTTGTGAGCACATGAGAGCAAGAGCACATGAGTGCAAGGGAGAAAATGTGTGGGTTTTTGTTTTAATTCTCATATCTAATTGTCTAATGCTGCCCACAGTCATGAGCATGCAAAAATGTATGCATGAGCTTAATTGTGTTCACACAAGAAATCTGATTGAAGGCAGTAGCACGAATCTCCCTGTGGTGGGCCAAGCATGTGTATAAATGCTTCCAGGACCAGGGTGTGTATTGTTAACTTAAGAGTGCGTCTATTCTGTATTGTCATCCAGGAGAGAATTCCTATCATCAGCATTATTGCCCATCTATTGTTTTTGTGTTAAAAAGACATTCATAACCTGCCTGTAGGCTGAATCGTTGCTTCCTTTGCATTCGTGTAACACATGTATTATTTGGAACAAAGAATAACCAGTTATTACAGGGCCAGTAGTTAGAATATGACTACGACATTAATAGTTTCCCTAAAAATATAGCGTGCATACTGAAAGGACTTGTAGGGCATGACCTAATAGGGCTGATGAACAAGAGCCGAGGGATGTGCTCACCACATTGGTACATGGAGCTATATGTGACTTATTACAGGGTTTCAATCTAGGAATGATACTTGGTAAAATTGATTTCTATTCTAAACAGGAACAGATTGTGTGAAGGGAGCTTTTATCAGCTTGCTTGCTGCCAAGATATGTGCAGTTATCAATCTGTTTTTACGTTATTTTGTTCCCTGCTTTTTTGGTGGTGATGACTGGGTCATTCTGCCAGTTTTCAATGGTCAATCAAACGGTATCCCATTGACTCAAAGTATGGTGCCATTCTGACATGTGATATTCTGTATTTCCCGCTGGGGGGAGGGGGGGGACAAATAACCCACCTATTTCAGGACCAGATTTTGACATCCCTATTCATTTTGAAGAGGATCTTATGTAGGGAGTGGCCCCATTGACTTATTTTGGTCTGCTCACATAGTGCTGTACTAGTCAGCAAGGATATGAGTATCAGAATCTGGCACATCTTAAAGCTGTAAAAGTGAATGATTCAAATGGCCAGCGGATTACTAGCATTTTTGACTTGCCTTATTTGTGATGAGAGCAGTGATCCATTCTCCTGAGAACCATTGCAAAGAAAGTGGGAAATGCTGAAAACCTCTCTCTCGTTCTATAGCTCTGAGATTACCTCCTGCTTTCCACAGATTTCTTGTTTCGTTCTCTCCCATCTGACTCCTTGCTTATTATTGTATTAGCTACTTCATTTTAGGGTTGCAACTTCAGCTGGCGTATGGCAGTGAATACTAAATACCTCTCCTTAACAACAATGGAAAAGAGGCGTGCAGACCTTTGCTAATTTACCTGTTTCCTATTTTAATGCCGAGTGTCTCCTGTCATTGCTGTTTGTTGTCTGTGGCTTTATTAATCACTGGCTAGCCTACCTTTTCCAAAATATGAAATACACGAGTATACCATTTTTGGCTTTTCCTTGTTGTCAAAGAAATAGATGAGACAGAGAGCCGGCTCCTACCATTCAGTAAGCAGTTTGGGAAGGAAAACAAAACCCATTGCCAGAAGCCTATACTTTAGTGACTGATGTGCTTATTTCATCTGTATCATGCTACTGTAACTCACAAACCCCTGTTTTTCGACTGCCTGACTTTCTGAGGAAAAAGAAACAGATGTTCCTATTTGTCTTTTGATGTGGCTTGCAACCATTTACACTCACTGGTCTAAAATGACACAAAGTGTCATACGCTCCTTTTCCCGATCATCTTTGGACTGACTGACAGATTGCGACTCAATTACTGAAATAATGGGAAAGTAGATATCATGGAGACAGTTGTCGCCTAAAGGACAATTGTCAACTGCTGCCACAGTGGAAAGAAGGACGCAGATATCTTAGAGGCTATTCAGAGAGAAAAAGATAGTTTTTTTATTAATGGTGCCATAATGATTACTCACAGGAAATACATTCAGACTTGCCTTTCCCTTCTGGAGAGAGAATGAACGAGAGAGTATAAACATAGGGAAGAAATAGCTGCCACACTTTTAAAATATGTTCTCGTCTCTTTGCCTGAGATGTACGCTATTTAAAACCTTTCCATTTGCTTTGCTCCTAGCTTCAGTGGAGAGCCGTAATTAGGAAAAGGCACCTCATCAATAAAAAGTTATTTTCTGAGAGATTCTCATTACAAATGTGTTCTAAAAACATTTGTCATGGACTGGGTTTTTTTTAGAACTGTTTAGTATTGCCATACCATATTTGTCACTCCCACCTGCCTGTTCTTATCTTTTTTGTTAAGAGATAAGAACAGAACATGCCCCCTTCTCCATGACAGAACCATTCTCTCTAACGATACGGTTTTGGTTTTATTTTATGACACTATAAATTAACTAATAACTACACCTTACAAATTCCATCTCTTGTATAATTCTGCTACACCAGGGATGAGTTGTCCTTTATCAGAGAATTACCCCTTTGCAAGCCCCGCTTGAAAGAGCCATGGTGGTGGCAAAGAGAGATTTGTTGTGCTCCCTACAGCAGCAGCAGCAGGAGGAAGGGGGACCTTTGCAGCCTGTGAGAGCAGCTGCAGAAGAGGCACAGGCAGGGGTTGCCATGGCAACACCCTCAGAGGCGCGAAAGTGAGTCTCCCCGGCCAGGGTTGCTATGCACCCAGGCTGGGGGCGGGGGTGTCCGCGAATCTCAGTCTTGTGATGCGAGACTCGAGAGCTTCCAAGGCCAGCCCACACGAGATGTGAGGCAGTCGGGTGTTGTGATTGCAGCAAGGAGCTAGTGCTGCAGGCTGGAGCACGGCAAGTGGGCGGACTAAAGGCGTGGGCGCAGGGCCACCAGTTCACCCGGTGCTGTGGTGAATGGAGGCAGGTCAAAGGGCTGACGCACAGTGGGCCATTCCTGCCCCTGAGGAGCAGACCCCTTCTGCATTACCCAGAGGGGTGTTTCTCTGGGGCCAGTTCCCAGGTAGGAGGGAGGGCTTGTTATGCCAAAAAAGGCTGCAAACGGTAAGACCTCAGCTAAGACCCGTGG
Source organism: Sphenodon punctatus (assembly GCA_003113815.1). Classification (NCBI taxonomy): domain Eukaryota; kingdom Metazoa; phylum Chordata; class Lepidosauria; order Sphenodontia; family Sphenodontidae; genus Sphenodon; species Sphenodon punctatus. The sequence continues at coordinate 321,599 of QEPC01008772.1, read as the reverse complement.
CCATGTGGGACATCTGATACGGCGACTCCTAATTCTAGCTGCCCAGGCCCAAGTGAGCTGGCAACCCACCAGGCATCTTCCCCAGCGCCATCCTCACCTCTTTGCAGGAGGGGCTGGTGGGGTGTGAGGGTCTCATGAGGCAGATGGCCGCTACCTAGGCCAGTTCAGGGCAGCCCCTCCCCCACTCAGGCACAGCACTCCAGATGATGGAACCTCCTGACCAGCAGCCAGCAGGGCCCTTAGCCCCAGGTTCTTCAGCGCCTGTGGCCTCACCAGCAGGGCCTGTGCCCACAGCCCCAGCAGGCATGCAGGGGCAGGGCCTGCACTGGTCCCCCCCTCCCCCCAGGCTTTCCAGCAGCAGGGCTAGTGGCATCAACCTCAGGTTTCCGGCTGCCAGGGCATGTCCATCCAACCACAGCTCTTGCAGCCCCTGCTGGCCTTCCCCTAGCTGCAGGTGCTCCGCTGGAGGGGCCAGCACCTCCATCCCCAGGCCGGCCTTACCGCAGGGCGGCTCAGGGCAGCCACCCTAGACCCCATTCCTGGGGGATGCCCCGTGCTCAGACCCAATTTTATTATTATTTTTAAAAATTATTACTATTTTAAGCATCAGTGGCCGGGGAAGGGGAGGCATGCCATGCACCACCACAGCGCGGGGACCCAACACTGACCCCTCCCCCAGCCCGGTTGACTCTGTCCTTGTAGGCTGCAGCTGCAGTCTGCGCATCCCACCCTCCACTCCTGACTTCTCAGAGTCTCCACTCTGGAGATGTCAGAAGTGGAGGGCGGGGCCGGAGCACACAGACTGCAGCCTACAGCTCCCGGCCACTGTCTGTCTCAGCCAGGGAGAGGCACAGGCTCTGCCTGTCCTCCACTCCCTGGCCCATAGCAACTTCTGGCAGCAAATTCAATTCTGGTGCTGCTGCAGCACCACCATGACCCAGGAGTCGGTGAGCAGGCCTGGCGCGGGGTCCAGGCCAGTGGTGGCGGCAGCAGCGGTGTCTGAGGGTGGTAAGTGCACTTCCAAAGAATGGGTGGGCATGGGGATGGGCAGAGGGGAGTGCCCCCTCCACCTGTCCCCAGCCCAGGCCTGGGTAGCACCTCCAGACCAAGCTGGGGAGTGCCCCCTGAGCCAGGGAGCGCCCACCAGCTGCTGGCAGCAAAGCCACCAGCAGCAGAAGGGGACCTCACGTTTCTCCCCCGCCCTGCAAACCCTAAGGCCGGCCCTGCCCATCCCCAGTCATGCAGGAGGTAAGTTCCCTCTGGTGTAGGCATGGAGGGACCACAGGCACAAGGGGGGCCTGCAAGTATGGCAGGTCCCCCTTGTGTCAGGGCCTTTGCCTGTGATCCCTCCTCCCACAGTGCCAGATGCAGAACCTGGACCAGTAGAGCCCATGCTGCAAATGTAGCAATTTCAACATTCCTGCACCCAGTGTGGGGGGTTCCCATCCCACCACCAACTGGGTCCAAGTCTAAGGAGAACCCGTCAAATCATGGCAAGGGAATCTGGGAAGGGCCTCAACCCCAGTTCAGCCTGATGTGCTGGAGCTGACTTTGAGAGGTCATCCAGATAAGGGAGAGGTAGCTTATGTCATGTAAGGGTTTCAGGAGGGATAGAATCCCCGCTTCTGGGGTGCAGCAGTGCAAGGGTGCCAGTAACTTCAATTCAGTAACCGGGATGGAGCATCTGGTTCACTCCAAGCTCAATAAAGAAATAAGAGAGGGTCAAGTGGCCAGGCCTTTTCCATCCTCACCCTTGCTTAACTTCCATTAGAAGGAAGACAGAACCAGAACAAGCTCCCCCGCCCCCCAAAAGCCAAGAGGAACAACCAGGTCTTACACATACGGCAGAAGGAAGGGAGATCTGGGAGGAAGTTCCACAGCCGAGGTGCGGCCACTGACAACGCCCTCTCCATGGTGGCCCCTGGGCCACACGGGGGACCTTGAGAATGGCGCTCCCGGTGGACCACCGAAGTCGCTTCAGGGTATGGGATTTGTGTCCTGGGTTGGCGGGGGAGGCCTAGTTTGATAGCTATTTGGGAGCTGATACTTGAGGGTGCATCGGGACCAGGCTCCCACCGGAGTTTAGTTAATGTTAACGTTACAAAGCTTGACTGGACCCTAATTGCCTTTAGGGAAATTTCCCCATCTATAGAGTGTAGCCATTATTAATCCATATCTTGTGTCCTTGCCTCATTCGGGATGCACCGACAAATGTACTTCCATTTACTGCTGGATACTTTGTCTTCGGCCCTACTTATAACAGATACGTGATTAGATACAGTGTGTGTTTGCGCATAGCAGTGTCAATGCAAATTTTGTGCAAAAATTGGGCTTACGTTTGGCTTCCCCATAAGGCAAGTTCAGATAAATGAATGATGGGCAAAAGCTAATGCCCTGGATCCCAGAGTCATATGACGGCATCAAGATCTAAGCTTTCATTTTACAAATGCTTCTAGCCCTCAAGCATGAAAAAACCAACTGGAAAATGTGAAGTGAACATAAGCTGACATAAGCTGTCTGGGTTTAAACAAGTGTGACAGTAGCTACCCACAAGTGGTGTTCACTGTCATGTTTCTTAGGTGGCACATATGTTGGTATGAGTACTCTGCCAACAATGACTCATTAAGTTCCAGCAATCTGAAGTAGGAGGTGGACCCTTGCACAACTCCATGCCAGGGTGGGGACAGTGGGGTTTAGCAAGCTGCAGCAGGGACTGGGTCCTTCCCCCACCATAGCTTCTCTGTCTCCCTTCTCTGTCCACTTCTTCTTTCTACGCACCAGAGAGACTGCCTGCCATAGCTTCTCCAAACAGAAGCCAAGAGAGCAGTGGCGGGGAGCAGACAACAGTGGGGTGACAGCTCTGAGAAGTCTGGACTTGTCTGGAGCTGCCCCCCTGCCTCCCCCCCCCCTTGTGATCTTCTCTCTGCTGGCGCTTTTGCAGCTCCACACTGGTGGTTTTGTTGCTGGTGTGTTTGCTGCTTTCAAACCAGCTTCCAACCCCTTGCCCCCAAACATCTTGTTAGGTTGCACAATTGCCACCCACCAAGCTGTCACATGTGAACAGTAGCTACTCAGACGTACGTGTGTGCTCACGTGCAAAAAACCAACAACAAACCAACCTTGAGAGCAGCTAACGTCACATTTGTTTACACCCTTTGACTCTGCAGACGGACTCCAGTTGCATCCAACAGATGCATTTCTCTTGTGATTTAGGAAAGCATTAGGGGAGATAGAATGAGCCAGGAGACAGGTTGCAAGGTTGGTTGTTAAAAAGCCTAGGCTCTATTCACAGCTGGACTGCTAGTCGTGACTTTGAACAATGTTGTGACTACTAAATCTGAGTGCTCCAATTTCTGAGTATCTGGCCTGAGAGCTTGGTCTTATAAAAGAGATCAAGATCTCCAGGTCTGTGGTTCATTTAGGGTGTTTTGTTTATACATGGACACTTGATCCTGGGACTAGGAGAAAATTATTCTGGAATTGTTATCCAGAGAGTCCAAGAGGTACCTGTTTACACAGACATTTCTATCCCGTATTGAAATCCATTCCGGGATAGTTCAGTGAGAACAGCACATTGCTGTTATCCTGGTTTGAGAATATCTGTGGTGGATATCAATCCCGTGGTGCTTTTCATCCATGCTCAGTGCAGTGATTTCTGGGTCTGAAGAAAATCTGATTTTCTTAATTTCTTTTCTGATTTCTGAATTGAGGAAAATGGAGACTCATCCCTTTGTTCTGTGGGTATTTAATCTTGGCACTCCATATTACCTCCGTCATCCTTCAACAATGCATTGCGATCACCCCACAGTCCTGTACTGCTAGATACCATAGAGGCAGAGCTGCATAGCGAGGATATCAGCTTTTGCCACGACACTCTGTAATACTAATCCCAGGAGAGTTGATTATCCCGGGATAGTTGTTTAGGTGGACCTAAGGGTTTTTTATAATTCTGGAGATTTTCCATGATCCCGGGATTACGATCACTGAATGCTGCGTTTAGACGGACCTGTCATCCCTGGACTAATGGTCTAATCCCCCCTACCTCTCTGCACTTATCGCCCTCCATACTCCAGCCCGTGCACTTCGCTCCTCCTCTGTCCCTTCTCTCACCCTTCCATGCCTTCCCTGCTCCCCTAAGCGCCTTCGTCCCTTCTCACTTGCTGCCCCCCATGCCTGGAACTCCCTCCCTGTCCACATCCGCCTTGCCCCCTCCCTTCATACCTTCAAATCTCTCCTTAAAACTCACCTCTTTCCCTCTGCTCTGTCTGACTCTTTATCCTGCTGAGCCACTATTCCTAGACCTACGATCGGTTTACCCTTATCCTTGCAACATGGACCTGCCTGCTGTCATTCTCATCGTAACCAAGCCAAGTACGTGCACTTGAGACCTCGCATCTTCATGAATGTTAGACCCCTTGTCTCTCCCTCTGTTCCCCTTCCTAAGTCTCTCCCCCAGCTCCTGTCTCTCAGATTGTAAGCCCTAGGGGCAGGGACCCTGTCTATTTTATTACTTTGTAAAGTGCCAGGTACACTGCTGGCGCTATATAAATGTTTGTTAATAATAATAATAATAATAATCCCAGGATAAGTGTCTGTGTAAAAATGCCCTTAGATTGGGGTTAGTTGGCCATTCCTCATTACTGAATTTTCATTCGAATCATATATCCAAGGGAATTTATATTCCCATCCTGCATCCTTGTCCTTTTTAACTAACTCAATAAACACAATTAAATCCATTCTACAGCTGCATGACCCAGAGTTAGCAGGGTAGGAAACCCTAAACATTAAAAAATCATGAATCAGATTTCCCCATCTTTCCCTGCACCCACCCCTACCTCACCCCAAATCAAGACTGTCTTTAAAAAGTCATAAGTTTTGATTTTGTTACATTTGTTTAAATTGGGGACTCTTTTGAAATATCTTTTAGTTTCTGGATCTTTAGGGTACACGGCAGTCATAGTTTCTTTGCAACTATGAAAACCAGAAAATTGCTTTTTAAAAGACTGAGATTCTCGCCATTTTGAATTTAGCCTTGCAAGCAATGCCTACTATCATAAGACTTGCAATAAAATCCCAAGAGTTGGCACTGTTCAACTTGTGCCTGAGCGAAAACATATTTATTCATAGCTCCATACATCATTCTGGCTTCAAAGGGCAAACAGCAAAACCTAAGTTTCACTAATATTTCTGATTTTATTTATATCTAGCGCAAGTTATTATTACTTACTATTCCTGCCCCAAGGGGTTTACAATCTAGGATTGACAAGTGAGGGGAGATAAAGGCCGCCATTCACATGTTTAGCACGTCCAGCGTAATAAATGGACAGCCCTTTGCCCGTATTTTGTGTGCTTGCGGCAATTTCCACCAATGGCGCTAGCGTTCTCCCTCCCCCATGGCCACTTCTCATTTGAGAGGCACACTAGAGTTCTCCTTCCCGCTAATTGACGAGACACAGACATAGCCTTGTCTGGCCCAATGGGTGGGTCCCCAATGTCCCTGGATTCTGCTGTGAGCGGCAGCTCTGTGGTCACCACGTGGAGGCCATGTACCGGACACCTAATAGACGGGCAGTCAGGAATGCACCTGGTGAAGGCTAATGTGGACTATCGTCTCGTTTGAAAACACCCAGTGACTTGCCCAAAGCCACCCAGTAAATTCATGGCTAAAATGGGATTTGACCCCTGGTCTCTCCCAGGTCCAGTCCAGCACCTTATCTACTGGCTGAATATATAAGGGCTAATTCACTACCTTGTTAGTCCAATTTTATGACATTATTTCTCGAGTGAAATCACAGAGAACGGGACACATTCAGCTGGATTAAAGAAGATGGAAATCAAGCACATTTTTAAAGCAACTCAATTCAGTTTTGAAGGAAATGGTGAATAGCTAGAAAATGGGATTATGGGGAAAAAACCTGGGTTTCAACAAAGTAAACCATTGACGTAGCTGTACATGACCTGCTTTTTCCCTAATGCTGAAACGCGTCACTTAGTATTTGAACATTTATGAATGCAGTAATGTGGCTGGTAATATGGTTTTCATCAGGAAATATCACAGTTATCATTAAATCTGACCTGCTTTTTCTGAAAAACATAGATTTTTGGCCTCAATTAAATCTTTTTGACTTTTGCTTCGTTAATATTACTGTACGTAGTATACGAAGCATAAAGCATACTAATGTGAAGCATAATATAAATTATCTGCAAGTGTTAACTGTAGCAAGCTTAATGGTGACAACTGCAATACTATTAGCTTGCCATGTGAGTTGTATATATATCAAATCAAACTACAGCACCTGACCTAAACAACCTTATCTCTATCTATTAAAAAAACCCAGTCGCGCAAAGGATTTTCCCCAAATGGATTTAAGCTGTATGCTGCAAGCCTTGCAAAGTCCCAAGCTACATTTTTTAAAAATAAAAGTTTACGTTCTAGTGTGCTTAACTTTCTATTTCAGTGTCCCCACGCTGTTGCTGAACAGTCAGGGTGTTCAATAAAATTTTGGCCTTATCAAATACCTTTGGTCATCCATGTAATGTGATTTTTTACAGGTTGGAGCCCACTCACGTACTAAAAAAATATAGCTAGTCATCTATTTAGACCAGTTAAAATGATTACAAGATGTTACAAACCAGCCAAAGGTCCAGATTCCTATCAGATGGAAACTGGCGTAGCTTTGTAGAAGTTGGCGTGGTTAGGCTGAATTATACCAGCTGAGAATCTTACCCAAAATGTCCCCCAAAGTTTGTGAAATGCATACTAACCAACTATAAAGTCTGTGGCATATAACAAAAATACTTCTACACTAGTTCCACCTGCTGGTTTGTAAGGAATATTACCTGCCAAAGATCGAGGAAAGGAAAATGTCTGATTCTTTAAATGGGTTCAGTTAAAAAATACTACCATCAGATGTACTTCCATTAACAGAGATAGTTTACTACCATCGCTGTTCCCTGCTAGGACCTTCTTGAACTAAGATGTCAGATGGCCACTACAGTAAAACAAAAGAATACAGATTAGAAGATCCGTGAAAATTAAACAGCAGATAATATCACAGCAGGATGAGAATCAGATTCATGTTTATCCTTATCAAACTCTTTTTAGTATCAACTGGTGTGAATTTGAAATGAACTTCCTTTCTTTCAATTTCTTGACTCTGTGGTTGCAGTCAGCTTCTTACATCCCTTGTTAAAACAAGAAGGGCTTCTGCCGTTGAAAGCAGGAACTGCCTGGCTCAGCCTTATTCACAATCAGTTCAGTCACAAGGTTAAGGGAGGTTGATGCTCTGTCTGTTAGCCTCACCTTGAAATCTGCTTTTCTTTCTGAGAACTCATTCTTTGGTGCCTGCCTTCAGGAAGAAATGAACGAAGGGGAGGGGAACGGATGGTAGGAGACCACTAGGGAATTAATGTGAATGCAGGTGAGGGGGGAGGAGGAACCAATCAGCCAGCCATTAGAACATTCCTGCTCTGTTTTGAGGGGGTGGGGGTTGCCTCACGTGACTTTCTAGTCATTTATCATGCCATTTTATACATTATGTTCAGCATCTTCAAGGCTTTCAATTTCAAAAATAAATTTCTGAAAAATCTCTCCCTTATCTGGTCGTACTGTATAGCCCTGATTTTAGTAAATTTCTTTCTCTCTTTCTTTCTTTCTTTGTAAGGATGGGCGAACAGATCGCGGTTCCGGTTCGGCCGTTTGGTTCGGTCCGGTTCTGTTCAGCCGTTCGGTTCATTCACCATGTTCAGGTTTGGCCGTTCGGTTCAGTCCTGTTCGGTTCGGGTGTTCGGAAAAAGGCTCTCTGTGCGAGGAATGATGGCCCCAGACCCATGACGATGGATCCTGGGGCTAGAGTGGCAGCTTAAATATATTGGCCACAGCCCTCCCTGTCGGTAACTTGACCCAAGAACCCTGATGGCGAGTCCTGGGGCTGGAGTGGCTGTTTCTTGATGCGGTGGAATGACATCGCCTCCGTCTGAGGAACGATGGCCTCAGACACATGATGGTGGGTCCTGGGGCTAGAGTGGAAGCTTCTAGGTATTGGCCACAGCCCTCTCTGCCATTAACTTGGTCCCAGAACCCTGATGGCGGGTCCTGGGGCTGGAATGACTTTTTCTTGATGCTTTGGAAAATCGGCTCTATGTCCGAGGAATGATTTTATTTTATTTATTTATTTAAAATTTATATCCCGCCCCTCCTGCCCACAGGGCAACCCAGGGTGGCGAAAAACACTCAATACATTTAAAAAATAATAATTTAAACAATTTAAAATACAATACAATGTGGGGAAACCCCACCCCACCCCTACCCCTCACCAAAAGCCTGACGGAACAGCCAGGTCTTACATACATGCCAAAACAGCAGCAGGGTGGGAGCCAACCGAACCTCCTCTGGGAGTGAATTCCACAGCACAGGGGCAACCACTGAAAAAGATCTAACATCGGTGGCCACCCACCTCACCCGGGAAACCCCCAAAAAGGCTCCCACAGATGATCTCAAGGGTCGCACGGGCACATGGGGGAGTGATGCGGTCCCGCAAATAAGCAGGACCCAGGCCATGAAGGACTTTAAAGGTTAAAACCAGCACCTTGAACCTGGCCCTGTGCTTTATAGGCAGCCAGGGCAGAGCCTGGAGCACTGATGTCATGTGCTCCCTGCGACCTGCCCCCATAAGGAGACGACAGGCCGCAGCATTCTGCACCAGCTGCGGCCTCCGGACCAGCTTGTCGGTCAGCCCCACGTAGAGCACGTTGCAGTAATCCAGCCTCGAGGTGATGAAGGCATGGATGACAGTGGCGAGGTCGGAGTCTGAGAGAGACGGCCGAAGCCACCGGACAAGATGTAACTGCCAAAACGCACTCCCCGCCATGGCTGCAACCTGAGATTCCAGGCTGAACCACGAATCGAGGAGCACACCCAGACTCCGCACTTTGGAGACCATGGGAGGGCGAACACCTGCCCCAACAAGAGGAGATTCAACCACCCCCAGGTCCCCCAAGCCCTCGCCCACCAACATCACCTCCGTATTGTCAGGATTCAATTACAGATGGCTCGACCTCATCCAAGCACCCACAGCTGACAGGCACTGGGAAAATAAGGAGACTGCATGGCCTGGGTCGATGGAAAAGGAGAGGTAGAGCTGAGTGTCATCAGCATACTGATGACACTGCATGCCCTGAAACCCTCTCACGATCTCCCCTAACGGCTGCATATAGATGTTAAACAAGAGGGGG